>JAADWP010000842.1:0-14345 GCA_023336215.1 Globisporangium iwayamae | reverse complement strand
TTGCTGATTCGCTTAGGTGCGAAGCGTCCCCGAGTCTCCCAGTGGGAAAAGTGACCCTGCTGGGCTCGAACCCTCAACGAGAACGATGAATTTGTGGAATTGCACAAGTGCGTTAACCACTGGAGCACCCCGACACCCCTGCTCAAGCACTCTAGGCGTATTGGGGTCATCAACGTCCGTTTCCCGGTACTACAGTCACTCTCGCGAGGCCACAACGGCAACCGTCGCCATTTGAACCGTGGTGTAGACCGTGAAAATGGTCCATCCAAGTCAAGCAACAAAGGTATTCCGTTGGCTCGGGGTCCTAACGATCGCGACTTCCATTGCCTCAGTCTTTGTCGATGTGTACTGCTTCCCGAGCTTCCGAATATCATGCGACCAACTATGCGCCTTGCTGTTCACGCTCTTGTACTGTGGGGTGCGCGCTGCACTACCAGCGGCAGCTGCGGTGAGAGCTTGTGTCTACCTTCGATGTACTCTTTCTCTCGACCCAGCTGCTGGTGGTCCACGCGGGCGTGTGCGATATCTTCAAATTCAGTCGAGGCTGCGTGGTCATACTCATCGCGTGTCTCTGGTGTCTCTGGCTGGTACACTCGACGCCTTGCCGCTTGTTGTGAAGACCCGATTGGGCGTCTCGAAGAGCTTTGTGGTCGCTGTGGTCCTGGTGCTCATCGGCGCGAGCGTTTGCCTAGTGTACCTGCTAGTCTTCGCTGAGAGTGCAGAAGCAAATAGTGTGCGCGACCGCATGCTCTGGCATGGCTGCGTCTTTGGTTGGGACGTGGCTTTCCGGCTCGTGCCGCTCTTCTACAACAGCTTCGTGGTGACCTTGTCGCTCGTGCTGCGCCTGCTCTGGTGCATAGCTGCAAACGAGGACGACGTGCTCGTGGTGCTCGATGGCGCAATTGTGTACGAGAATCATGTGAGGAAGGCGCGTGACCGCAACTCGTGCCGCTGAGGGTCAATGATCAAATCGCGAGAGAGGAAGGGGCCGAGAGCCGAACAGTGCGCGTCCATGTCTCGAGAGCGCAGAGTTGTTTACGATGGTGGGGAGGAGAAAGAATGAATGAACAGAGGAGGTTACAGTTGCAGTATTGTCGGTTGAGTTCCGAGTAGAGACGATCGAGAAATACGACTGCTCAAGAAGTGAGAACTTTGTCTGCAGACAGCTGACTGTATTCGAGAGATCTAGTCTACTATACTCTGAGACGTGTCGGAGGTCTTGGGCTTAGGCGCATTCATACGAACGGCTATCAAGGTGAGACCGACCGAGTGGCGATTGACCGCATGAGTGAAGCTGAATCCACCAATCCAAGCGTATTAGCGTGGGTGAGCACCACTGTCGCGAGCGATCCCAGCCCTAAATCCCAGTTCACGGCGCCGTCGCACGAGGTACTTTGCGGCTCAGAAAGCGCGACTCGAGCGAGGTTGAGAGATTGAGCGTCGGGGCGCAGCTCGTAGAGCCACTCGGGATCGTGCTGCTGGTCTTGTGACTCCTGTGTGCATGGTGGTAGCTATCATAGCTACAGTAGACTTCGCATGCCGTCACCTCTTACATCTCGCCATTATTCTTAGACGGGACGCTCGTCGCTAGGCTCAAACTGGACACGAGACGGCGCTCCATCAGTCAGTCAGTCAGTCACTCGGTCAGGTTGACGGGCGAGTCTGCAGCTGACGATCATGGGCGCATCGAGAGAGAGCTGGGGGTCTTCCATTTGGAGCTAAAGACCGTCCCTGCTGGTTGAGTTTTTGCATTTTGACGTGGGGATACTGATAAAACGATGTGACTCTTTGGATTCTTTCGATAATCAATGTGTAGAAATGGAACGGGAGGTCTGATCTACTTGAGTTGGTTAGTGGAAGTCTTGTGGCCAGGTTTGCACATCCATACGAGCGTCATTAATATGTCCGGAGTACCATGATATCAACAGAACCGAGTGCACCTTGTAGTCCGGGTTGTACTGAAACTGCGACTGGTCAAGGAAGAGCAGGTCCGTGAGCAGGATCATGGACAGGAACACGATGAGGGTGGCCTATAGATACAAACACGCGAGAGGGGATGCGTGAGCGCATCGGCACAGCACATACAAAGCAAAGATCTCGCTCGCTAGCACAATGGGGGAAAACTAGCGCACGTACCCACGGCATCCAGGCATCATCAGCCGCGCCGAATGCGATGAAGATGAAGAAGATGATGATCAGAAGCTGCAGCTTCTGGCGATAGTTGGAGAACCACATGGCGTCGTGTGTGCGTACAGAAGGACAACGAAGGTGGCGTGGCGGTGAACGAACGGAGCAATCTGCTTTCCGCTTCTGACTGTCGCGCGCGTTATGAAAAGCCCTTTCAGAGAAGAGGAAAATATATTCTGTTTCATGATATCGCTATTCTGTTACAGAGGTTGGTGGGCATATTCTGTTCTATGATATTAATATGCTTTTACAGAGGTTTCGTAAATGAAGAAATTATCCGGACTAATCCGGATACGTAACTACAACCGACATGGCTACGGCTGCAACACACCTGCGAAGGTTGCAATGGCGGGCAGCAATTCGGAAACAACGATGACCGCGCGCATGGGGCGCCTGCGACTGACGCTCGCGAAGGCGCTGAACGTGTCTGTGAGTCAGGCGTCCACCGCAAGCCTGCGAAGTGCGCTCGAGACGCACTGTGAAGATGATTTGGCGCTGCTCGAGCAGTTCTTCCCGCGTGAGGAGGACGTGGACGAGCTGTCGGCGCACACGCTGCTGAGCCTGCGGCAGAAGATTGAGGTATGCGTATCATTAATGTATCTTGTGCGTTTGTCTGAATCATGGTATACAGCATCCGAATGTACTGAGCTGCTGCTGAGTGTTTGTAGACGGTGTTTGAGGCGCTGTGTGAAAAGTACAGCGTCAATGCCCAACTGCTGGAGTTGGAGGGGCTGGTCCAGCAAGTAGAGGAGGCCAAACTGCGCGCCATCGCACGAGAGGACGAGTATGCACTGTGTCAATGCACTAGCTATAAGATGTAGTAATATTGCAGTATAGTAGTGTTAACTACTCTATCTACTTCTATCCAGAGAGGTCACTGAGGAGGTGGAGGAAACCACTAGCGCACAAGCCCAAGATGACGCAAGCGGATCTTCGAACACATCACCCGACGGTATCGTTCGGATGGAGAGAGTGCGCGTCATGGAAGACGAAAAGCGTTGTCTGCAGTTGTTGCTGCAGAAAGAAAAGGCCAAGATCGCACAGCTGGACGCGGCTGTGAGCGACCTCCGACACTCGGCGCTGCAGCAGGTCGAGGGTCTGCAAGGCGTTATGGCGCAAGTGGACTCAACGCGCCAGTTGGCGAAAGATCACACAAATAACTCTTGAAGACACCATGACAGGAAAACTTCCTTATCAAGGAATACGTAATTTCATAGTTTAGTTTAGTTGCAAATGCTGTCATTCTGGGACCGAGAAGCGGTCAGCGAGTCGGCTGGAAGAACGATTTTGCGGCCTCGTGCAGTACTTGGCGAGAGAGTGCCATGCTCTGCTGCGACGCCGCCAGCTCCTTCCGCAGTTCGTCCAGCGTCGTCCCGTTTTGGAAATTACTCACGAGCGACTGCAGCGTCTGCGGATCCATGTTCTTGCGACTCGCGCCTCCAGACTCCGAACCACCGGCTTCTCCAGCGCTCGCTGCGTCCCACTGCATCGCCTCCTTGATTCGTCGCTCGCTCTTCTTCTTCACGGGTTTTGCTCCAGAACCGTAGACGCTCGACTTCGCGACAGTGATCTTCTTTTTCTTGATCTCGTCGCCCTTCGCACTCAATCCAGAAGAGCTCTGTTTTTTCAGAGCACTGTGGTTCGGCGCACGAGGTGCATTTCCACCGATCACTCCTTGGTCTTTGCCACTAAGAGATGAGGACGAAGAGGTGGAGAAGTTCCGAGAGTTGCTCTTTCCTAGCGGGTGATGTCGATCGTTGATTACGTCTGCTGCCTGATCCTGCTGGTCGTCCTCGAAGTCCATCAGCGCAACCCTCTGTGCGTAGGCGAACGCCTCCTGCAGTAGCTTGGGATCGATTGCCTTCGTTGCGTCAGTTGACGACATAGGTTTACCCGATGGCTGATAGAGCGATCGTGCAGGGCGAGTCGAAGTGCGATGCACCGATTGACTCTCGGGCTCGGAGTTTTTGCGCTGGCGCTGATGGTCTGATTTGAGCGTCGGAAGTACATTCCCAGTCGCGCTTTTCTTCTCGGGTTTGGCGAGAACCGAGAGACTCGGTGATGGTCGGTTCAGAAAACTCTCGACCTCGTCCCACAGTCCGCCGCTGGACTCCTGTGGCTCCTCTTCCTCTGCGTCTTGATCGTCATCACCATCTTCCTCGCCGCTCTCATGGTCCTCGTCGTCGTCACTGTCATTGTCAGAGGGTCGCACAGGAATGCTCATATGATTGCGCTGGTTTCGGTCGCTCCGAGTGCTCTTCTCCGAAGCACTCGAGCCCGCAGAGTTTAGGCTCCCGCGACTCGACAAGGACGACCGCGCAGATGCCACTTGAGGGAGCCCCACTGCACTCATCGCTCGCTTGTTTGCTGCTTTTCAGACGTTGTTCCAATAGACGTCCAAGCTAGTGCTTCACGTGCTGTTTGTTGTGCAAGGCACTCGCATCTCTCTCTTTTCGCCACAGAGCCAACACGAAAATAGCCGCCACCAGTTTCTAAAATAGTCTACTCGTACTTACGCGGATGGCATATCACGCCAACACTGTTGCTGCTTGCCACCTGAATACGCTCTCCGATCGTAACAATGCTTGGGTTGTCACGTCTAGGCGAAGACATAGAAGATAATAGAGTTGCCCAGAGCGTAGAGCAGCAGCTGCGTCGTGAAGCGGATCGCGAGACCGGCCACCACCAGCATCGCTACGTGCATCGACCGCGTAGTTGACGGGTCGCCGTCCGCCAGAAAGAGCTGCAGCCCCAGCACGTTGGAGAAGAAGATGACGGCACCGATCATGTGAATGAACGTCCAGTGGTACTCCCAGATGACCGTCAGCAGCGCGAACATCTTGCCGAAGCTCGAAATGCAGAGCGTGCTGCCGTACTTTGTGAGGACGTCGATACTCACTTCCTCGCCAGTTGATGCGGTTGAGCTACCAATAGTGTTGTCCGAAGCCGACGCCTCTGGCTCCAGCAGCGTTTGCCGCCAACCGCGGCGGAAAGGGTCCCAGTAGATCAGCGCCAGTACGCTCGCAAAGTACACGACGTTCTCCAGCAACGCCAGGAGCACGAGGTGCAGTGAGAATTGGCTGATGCGGAAGCCCGAGATAGAGTCCGTGTCCTGGTACATGGACTCGGAGCGGAAGAATACACCCTCTTTGCGGTCCACGAGGTACGCCTTGACGTTCATGTCGAGCATCACGAGGATCACGAACATCTTGAGGATCGTGCGCTGTGTGCATACACAAAGACACATGTTAGTGCTATGAGTGTGTACTACGACAGCAACACAGCTAGCCCCACAAGCAATGATACGTACGTTCTCCACGGGGGACGGCAGGTTGTAGAGGATGTGGCGGTAGACCTGGGGCTTGAGTAGCATGACCTCGAGGAAGAGCAGTACATTCTCGTACTCGACGTATTTGTCCGCCACCTCGTTGCATGCGCCACAGATCGCCAAACGCACGTTGCCCTTGCCGTAGTCGCGCACCAGCAGCGGCACGCCCGCGCCGCACTCCACGCACACGCACGACGTCACCATTGTTCTTGTCCTCGTGCCTTCTTTGGAGTTTTCGATCTTGGATTCGAGTGTCGTCGGTGAGGTTGCACGAGTGTTGCTTGAACGAAGCGGCACTTGAACTGCGCCAATGCAATCGACAAAGCAAAAGTAAATCTGGATCAGCAAAGTAGACGATCTAAGCAGACAACAAGAGCAGCAGCGATGGCCAAGGACGTGCGCGCAGGAGTGAGCGAGGTGCGCCGCCAGGAGCAGGCGAGCGGAGGTACTCAGCGCAACTTTGACGACGTGAGCAAGGTCGACGAACGACACCGCTACACCGTCCCCGTAGGTGTTTTTGTTCGTCTCCTCGTCACAGACGCAGCGCTGTCTTCAGTAACAACTATAGTCTGCCTATCTAATGCTAATGCTTATCGCTTCTACACTGGGTGTCTGGGTGACTTGCTTGCAGGTGTACGACATGCGCAAGAAGCGCTTCCCCGTGCGCACGGGCATGGCGGCTGTGAGTCTCTTCGCGCTCGGCTCGGTGCTCATTTTTGTCAGCACGCGCATCGGGCTGGACGGCGAGCACCGTGGGCTCTCGTTTCTGATCCTCGGCCTCATCGGTGCGTTCAAGAAACCTATATTTGCCCATTAGTTCCCTGTGGTGGTGGAGTTGCCTGATGGTGCTGACTTCTTGCCTCTTTGTCGACCTTGTTACAGCCTTCATCCCTGGAAGCTACGCGTCGTACCAACTGTACGGGAGCTTCAAGGGCTGGAAGGGCTACGACTACAGCCAGATCCCATCTTACGACGACTAAAGATCAGCAAGCGTTCAGCACTGCAGCAGCCCAGAAGGTCTATTTTCTTGATAATGCATGTATGACGAACGTGAAAAGTGTTGTTGTGCCACCATTGAATCATGAGTGGAACCATTCGCACATCCCCAAGTCGAAATCAAAATATCTAAGCGAGACTGTACGAGCGCACAGGTGTGGAGGTGGTCTTGCGGCGGCGCTGCTCCTCCGCATCCTCCTCAAAGAACTTGAGCAGCCGTGTGGGCGACGAAGACCTGCGGGCCGCGTAGAACGAGGCCTTGCGGAAGATGCGGTCGGCCGACGAGTTATCCACGGGTGGTGCGGCCAACAGTGGCAGCAGATTCTCTTCGTCCTCGGCCTGTTGGTTGTTGCGCTTCGCGACTACATAAATCCCCAGCAGGATGAGCAGCAGACTGAGCGAGTAGACCACGTAATGCCACGCAGATAGGTGGCGCATGTCTCGGAAGAAGCAGAGACCGGAGATCGCGCCTGCCAGGATGTAGCTCGCCTCGTAGAGATAGATCACCACGACTGCGTCTTCGACTTTGAGTGCCTCGTTGAGCAGGTAAAGCCCAAAGAGAGCCGTGGAGATCGCGCCGACGATGCAGATGTACAGGATCGGGTACGTGAAGGCCTTGGACTTGGTCTCGTCGTCATGCACGATCTTCATGGTTGCAGCGAGGAAGAAGAGCTGACCGCTCATGACGCCCGAGAGGATGCTCAGCGTCACTCGCGACATTTGGCTCAGTTCCAACGTTCGGCTTCGTCCAGGGGTGCCACCTCGCGTCTTCACGCCCGACCAGTTGTAGCGCAGCGCCTCCTTCGCGTAATGCACCAGGAAGCTCATGACGAACAGCAGTACCACAAGGTACAGCAGGAACGGAAACGACACGAAGCGCTTGGTGAGCTCTTCGACTGACATGGTCGGCGTCTCATGGGTCCCCGACACGCCGACAAGCACGCAACCAGTAAAGATAAGCAGCGCGCCGACGAAGTCGTTGGTCGTGAGGCGCTCGTGCGGCAGCAGAAGCGGCCCCATGAGCGTGTTCCATCCGATGGTGAGCCCGGCCATGGGCGCCAGCAGCGACTGCGTTGCGAACATGTAGGCGACGGCACCCAGCGCGGGGTTGAGCACAAGCATGGACGCAAGACCGGCGTAGAAGTACATATACCAGACCTTGGATGAGTGCGTGACGACGCGGCCGTCAGTCGTGAACTGGCGCGTCTTGCCGGCGCGCTCCTCCTCGTCTTCCTCGCGCTCACGCTCGTTGTGCGCGAGCTTCAAAAAGAGTTTGCCCAGGATCCCGAAGATACTCGACACGGCCGAGAGCAGCAGGCCGAGCGGCCAGCCCACGAAGCCCATACTGCGACTGGTGCTTGCAGGTGCGGCGACTTCCTGATGCAACAGCAACAGGCACGAAGACGCTGGTGCTTGAGCTTCTTGGACGACTGGAGCTGCTGCTGCTGCTGCTGGCGACAAAGTGCGATCCGAAAGAAATGAGAAAAGGGAAAAGCTCGCTGTCATCATCCCACAAGCAAATTCAACATTCGCAACACTCACTCTCGGTCGTTTCGGCTGTTTATGTAGATGCTCATATTTGTAATTAGTATACTATAGCTGCCCATAGCATAAAACCCCAAAGTATCCACTGCTTGGTTGGCTTTTCCAACATGGCTACACTTCTGCTTCTGATTGTAACACGCGCTGCAACAAGCTACGTAGATGACGGCAGTGAGACCGCCTCACGCTGCCCCGCCAGCGATTTGCTGCAAGGCGAGCTTCTGGAATCGAGACGTGAACACTGCGCTAAACATCCCGACTCTGATCAAGGCCCAAGCTGCGAGGTTCGGGCCTGTCTGCATTTTCCAAAGTGTAGACAGAAGGAAAAAATGTTCGTGTGGAGCCTGGCTACACGAGCGCACACGGTATCCAGTCCGTTATACATCGCGCGACGAGTGTTGTACACTTCTGTGTGACTTCTCTACTGTCCGTTCACATGACCAGACATGAGAACCTTTTCGAATTGAAAGCGTACAACACAAATAACCGAAGTGCTCCTCAGAACAGAACAAAAAGACCCAAGCGCATCTCGGGATCGCACGCGCACCCACTGGACAAGCACAAGACTAGAGCTCCTGTCTTAACCCGATCTCACAGTGTGCGCAACTTGGCTAGTGGTCCGATCTCTCATTGCTCTCACATGGATTCACTTTCTCATCCGCCCTCGACGCGGCTGGTTAACACCAGTCGCCCATCTAGCTGAATCAAACACACTCACGCGTCTAGTCAATCGACAATGGCACTCGACCGCACCACCTTCGCCACGGACGTGTTCTGGCTCGTCGTCATCGCCATCCACGCGCTCTCCTGCGCCTTCTACGCTTTCGTCGCGTACACATACCACGTCGTCCCGGCGACGGTCCTTAGCGCTGGCCTCAATTCCTTCCAGCTCACTATCAACATGAAGTATTTCCCAGTGGTCGTGGTGTTCTACGGAATCTGCTCAGCGCTTCACCTGGTCTTCTTCCTCGAAATGAGCCTTCAGTCCATTTGGTTACGCAAGTGGTACTTTCACCGCAGCAATCGATCCAGGCACACGGCTCCGACACTTGATGGGGATACTAGCCCCACCATGATCCAGCTTTTCAAGGGACAGTCCAAGGTCGAGAGCTTGCGCAACATAAGCTCCGTGGCAACAATGATCCAGGACAAGACGAGCTCCGTATGGCAGAGCTCGTTTGGGTACAAGGGTTTCTTCGGCGTCCACGGCAAGCACTTTACCATCATCTTCCTCTTCCGCGAGGTGATCGAGACCATCCTGCAGTCCATCCAGACCTTCAAGCTAAGCTACTTCGTCCCGCGCATCTGGCTCAACCGCATGGTCGTCGCGGTGGTGATCATCGGGTGCTGGTCGACGCCGATGATCCAATGGCTCTTTCGAAGCAAGCCCCGCCTTGAGCTGATCCTGTGTCTGCTCTTTGACGTGGCGCTGGATTTTGTTTCGAGTGTCGGCATCACGACTGCGCTCGCAGTGATCTACTGGAAAGACTATGACCGAACGACCACCACCTTCGAGTTGAACCGCTGGTACGACCTCACTTAATACACGCACATGACCAACGAGCTTCGCATCCTCTTCATCCAGTCGTGGATGGACTTTTCCAGTCGCACACTCTTCGCCATCACCCTGCTGCTGTGCCTGGACGACGTCAAGTTCCTGGTCGCCGACTCCACGACCGCCATCCATCGCCTGCGGCGATTCAAGAACGAGAGCAAGCGCATGACGTGGAACAGACGCATCGAGGCCATCGATCACGTTGTGCTCGTGGCCTGGGGCTGCCTCATCCTCGGACTGCACTCGGAAGCAGCGTTTGACACCCCAGTCCCCGAGTGCGCAGTGCAAGTGCGGCCGTGGCTCACGCCCAAAACAGCGTGCGCGTACTTGGTGGTTGACTGCATGCAGCGCGAGGGTATGGTTGGCGTGACCCGCGAAGTGGAAGCTACTTGGTCGGAGCTGGATACAACGTTCCTGAGTATGCTGATGCTGCAAAATTGCCCCAAGCTCAGCGTGTCCCTGAATATCCAGTCGTTCACCAACATGGTGGGGTTCTACATGCTAAACGCGACGCTGGAGGACTGACCGGAGGAGGCCGCACTCACAAAGCAGTACCACCCGGGTCTACATCATTTTGCAGGCTTCCAGGTTGACATGCGGAAATATGGGAACGGGTCCTCGTTGCCTCCAGGTCTCATGTCGTGTCAGTTCCCGCCGAATATCCGACTGATCTTCCTCTACACCCGCAAGCTGACGGATCTGCCGGCCGACCTGGATCAGAGTTGGCCAGCGGAGGCGCAGCTCGACCTACCTGCGAACGCGTTCACGAAAGTTCCAGAGGTTCTCCTGCGACTGAACCCCGTGCGCTTGATTATGAATTTTAACCCGATCGTCGAGCTTCCTGCTGCGCTCTTTGAAATCTCGTCGCTCGCTTGGCGGAGATCCTCGCAGCTCCACTGATCGGCTTCCCTTCTGAGATGAAGCTCAGCCCAACACTGCGCGGAGTCTCGTTCCAGTACTCCGGTATGGCGTCGCTGCCGGCGTGGATGCTGACAGACAAATTTGCAAGCCAGGTGCAGGTGCGCGGTGGTGGCACGCCCTACTGCGTGCAGCTTCAGAGCGGACCGCAAGACGCGGACATTGCAAAACTCATTGCCGCGTACTGTTCACTAACCTAAGGAATACAAACAGCGACCTTTCTATCAGCGAAGGTGAAGTCAACAGAGTTCGCAAATGTTTCTTGGGTTTTGAATTGTGCGAATAGGCAAATATTACGAAAGCGGTATGGAAAAGCGTAATAATGGGAGGAGCTCGTCAGTAGCAAGCCGCATTGACAGCTAACTACGAGGACGACTTCTCTAAAGGCATCTAAAGGGAGGCAGACGTCGTCGCTTAGTCCACGTCTTCGACGGACGTCACAGCCTTACGCTGGCGAAGCTCCGACTCGACCTCCGACGCTCCCGACGACGACGCCGCCAAGTCTGCGAACTTCTCGATCACGTCCACGACGTCGCCGTTGTCCTCAGCCTTGGCGACCTCCTTGGCGGTGCGACCGTCCAGCGCCTTGATCGCGAGCAGCTGGGTCAGCTTCTTCCCCGGAACCGCCTCCAACAGCGTCTCGGCGGCCTCTGGGCGGCCGTGGTACGCGCTCCAGTGCAGCGCCGTCCAGCCGTCACCGTCCACCGCAGTCACATCCGCACCGGCCTCCACGACCTTCTCGATGAACTCGGTCGTGTCGATCGGTGAACCGCAGGCCACCATGAGCGCCGTCCACTGGTCCTCTTTCGTGCTGGCGTTCACCGCGCTCTTGACCGCCGCCCAGAGCTCGTCGAAGTCAGCGTCGGCACCGGCGCCTGAGATTTTGAGGATCGCTTCCTCCGGCGTGAGGTCCGTCTTGGTCTTCTTCGTCTTAGTGGCCTCGACGGCGTCAGTCGCGGCCGCAGGCGCGATGCCGTTGGCGGCGGCGGCCTCCTCATTGGTCTCACCTTCAAGACGCTCGCCCCACATGCGTGCGTTGCGCTTGCCGAAGACATATGCCTGCACGAGCTGGTTGTCGTAGAGATTCATGGGCGTCATGATGGCCTGGATGAGCACGACGTGGTTCACGCCCATCTTGAAATGGATGAACGACGAGATGCCGGCCCCGATGCACGTCTGCTTGATGAACTCGTTCACCTTGGCGAGCTCGTGCGTAGCGTACGTGGTCTCCGTGACCTCGTCGTAGTTGGGCGACGGGTCAAAGGGCGACTTGACGCCCGGCACGTAGATCTTGCGCTGATCGTTCTTGGCCTCCACTTGCTTCTTGATGTAGAGCCCGAGCAGTAGTGACGTCACCTGCGCGAGCAGGAACGCGGCGCGCGCCGAGTTGAGAATCAGGTCGTTTTCGAAGTCCACCTTGCCCATGAGGAACATGAGCGGTAGCATGATGACCATGCGCATGGGGGATTGCTTGGCGGCCATGGCTGCGGGTGGCTCGGAGAGAGGAAGAGGGCGGTGGTCTGCTCTCGTGGCGGCGGCGCGTTGCTCTTTGAGCTGCTTGAGGGAGACTGAGCGAGCACCACGACACACACGCGGTCCCTCTCGCTCACCATGTGTTCCGAGACACTATCCAAAAGACTACTCCAAAAGAGGGTTTTTGCTGCTTGAGGGGCAGAAAGCTGGGCTGTACACGACAAATTGGAATCGGCAAGTGTATATGATATCATCAGATTCCACTCAATTTGTCAGATGCAAATAAACCGGTATCGTATAACAGTAACCAATCAGCACTCGACACGATGAGTCATTCAGAAGACAGCCAACTTCTCGTGAGATACCAAAGCACCAGCACGATTAGCAAGCGACCTTCCGTTTTTGTTCAGGTCGATACTCTAAGTAAACTTAGAGCACCTGACAACCCCGGAGTAGACATCTCCGGGCACCTGAACTTGACGAGCCCAGGTGAGTAAGTGTTCGTTCTTGAGATAGATGCTGCGCGTAGCGTTCACGTCTCGGTCCATTATCAGCTCACACTTTGCACAACTGAAGACCTTCTCATGCCTGATGCTGCGGTTGATTCTCCCGCAGTGTGAGAACGTCTTTGTAGTGTAATACTCTTTACATTTGACCATCTTTCCGCCAGACCTCTTCATGTTGTACTCCAGCAGTATCTTGAGTTTATAGTGCGACCACGTCAACATTGCTCTTGTAGTCTTGCTTGAGATCCGTTTTTACTTGGATGTCATGTCGGATATCTGAAACGAAAGAAGAAGAACTTCTTTGTAGTTCTTCAAAAACCAGCTTGACACTTTGTGATGCATGTCTATAGTTATGACTTTCACTCGCTGAAACATCCCGAACAGTCTCTTGTTCATACGATATCGCTTTCGCTTCGACGTCTCCTTAGTCTTTCTTGAAATCGCTCGGCCGATCGTGAGGCAGTGTCGAAAGATACCATCGTTCGTGTCATCGACACCTAGCGTCACTCCGTCGGGATCGTACATTGTGATGAAGCTGCGCACGCCTGGGTCGATTGTACACACTCGACTTGATGACGTCTGCTCGAACTTTCTCATGCGAGGAATGCAGTGGTAGAACTTCTCATCTCACGCTCGCAGGAGTCGGATCGCAAATTCAAGGTCGGGAAGCACTTCCTTATCTTGATCCCTTCATGCTTCGAGAAACCAAAGTACTTGGGAAAGAATTTCACGACTTTGTCTTCAGTTGACTTGGTTCCTCTTGATTGAGTTTCAATCAATGACGACTTCCATCCATGCCTCGCATGCTACACGATCTTTTAATGGCACAACGTGCTGGAGCGCTCGTCTGTCCTTCTTGTTCATTCACAATGCACTGAAAGACGCTTAGCAGCATTTGTGTGTAGTGACTTGAGTGGCTGAGTGCATGCATGACTAAAACTGGCGCATGACTAATTTAGTTCCAGTTACCTTAGTAATGCGTTTAAGTGCGAGGAACGACTATTTGGGTCGCATGACTAATTAGGGTGGAGGTGTAGACACTACAGTAAGCTACCCGAACATAAAGCTCTTGTAGACTTCACAACAGCATGCTAGAGAACTAGCAAGCTGCTGCACGCGTCGAAGATGCCCGCTGTAGTCCGGTAGTCACGAGTCCTATGAGTGGACTTGCAACGATCCCGCGCACACGTAGTGCAGGATGTTCAACGCAGCGTTCGCGTCCCGACCCGCGCTGTACGCGCAGTGAGGACAACGGAACACGTCGTTGCTGCCGAGCTTCACATGCAGACGGTAGCATTCTCCGCATGTTCGACTCGTGTACATCTCCGAGCACACCACTGCAGACTTGCCCTTCACCTTGCACTTGGCTTGCATGAGTTGACGGAACTTGAAGTGGTTCAGGCTCAGCATGCTCGTGTTGAAGCCGTGGTTGCGCGCGCTGCTTTGTTTCACCATTTCCTTCGTCTTGAAGAGTGGAAGCAGGATCACGTCGTAGTGTTTGGTCAGGTACGCGCACGTCTTGTAGTGCAGCTCCTTGATGAGGTTTGTCAACTTGGCCGTGCAGCTCAGGAACGTACGCCTGGCTTTCACGTACGCCCGATACTGCCACCGCTTGCTCTTAGTTGCTTGATTCTTGAACTTAGACATCGTGTTCTGGGCTGCTGCCTGACGACTCCGTACCGCGTTTAGACGAGTCTTGGTGTCACGACCGAACTCCAGCACGTTCCCTTCGAGGTCTACGCCAGTCATGAACGCCTTTGTACCGGGATCCAACGCGATGCACGCGCCTCTGTACTCGTATGGGTCTGGCTCGACGACTTCAGGGATGGCCACATACCAG
>JAADWP010000841.1:0-14347 GCA_023336215.1 Globisporangium iwayamae | reverse complement strand
ACTGGACTTGCCAGCGCCCGTGCGACCCACGATGCCGATCTTCTCGTTGGCTTTGATGTCGAACGAGAGGCCCTTGAGCACGGCCGGCGCGCCTTCCTTGTAGCTGAACACGACGTCCTGGAACTGGATGGAGCCGTTGTGCGGCCACTGCGCTGGCGGTTCGATCACGAGCACCTTCTCGGAACCCTCGGCTGGGATGTTTGCGTACTCTAGGATACGTTCCGGGCTGACCATGTTGATCTCCACCCACGACCATGATCGGACAAGTGTCGCCAGCCCGACATCCACATTCAGAGCGTACGTGAACACGAGACCAATTAACCCGGGTGAGAGGAAGTGCCGGAGGTACACAAGCCCCGAGACGATGATGATCACGACGCCACTGCCGATGAGCTGCATGCGCACCATAAACCACTGACTGATAACCGTCTCTGCGTACCACACGATGTTGCACAGGTCGATGGCTCGGAAGTTCTCCGCCACCGTGCGATTGACGTACTCCAATCCGAAGGCGCGAATCACACTGACGCCGGCCTCCGACTGCGTCACGTGGCTAAGCACAGGCGAGCCTGCGACCTTCCAGAGACGCGAAACTTCCCGGGAGGGTGCCAGGTAGTAGCGCGCGACCTGCACGTACATGTAGGCGAGTGGGACGATGAACAGCCCGAGGAAGTTGACCATGTAGACCGCCGCCGCCAGCTGGAAGACAGTGAGGAAGAGTGTAGCCAGGAACCAGCCATAGGCGTTTGCGAGCGAGAAGTCCACGGACGCTGTGTCGTCGCCAAAGCGGTTGACTATGCGGCCGATCGGATTCGCGTCAAAGAACCGCAATGGAGCGTTCAGCAGTGAGGCTGTCATTGAGTCAAAGAGTTGACTCGCCGCCTTGAGCCCAAACATCGCGATCATGACCGTGCGAGCGAGCACCATGAGTGCACTGCCGCCGCCGAGCAACGCGTACACTTTCATGTTATACAACGTTTGGTCCTGGTCCCCCTCGCCCAGGTTCTGGCCCGTCCAGTGGCTAAGCCACAGGTCGCTGCAGACCTTGAAGCCTTGCCAGAGTGACTGGATGGTGAAGAGCAGCAGACACACTCTGATACCACCGAGGGACTTGAAGTAACAGAGGAACACGTCCTTCGACACGCGACCTTCTTCGCGTTCTTCCTCATCGACGAGGCGGCCAGCGTCTACATTCTTCTTGGTGTTCTCTTCTGTCTCGAGTCGGTGGACAATATCGTCCTCTTGTGTGTGCGGAAGACTGTTCGACGCGTAGAAGCTGCGCGGGTGAGACGGCGTGTGTCTCTCTCCGCTGAGCTCGCCGTCTTCCACCAAGATGTTGTAGTTGACCGCCTTCGATGCGATGATATCGGGACTGTGGGTCACCAGTACAATCGTCTTGCCCTCAAGCAGACGACACAGGCACTTGCTGAAGATCTCGCTCTGTACCACAGCGTCCACCGCAGCCAGTGGGGAGTCCAGGATGAACAAGTCAGCATCCGAATAGCACGCTCGAGCGAGACACAAGCGCGCCTTCTGGCCACCCGAGAGGTTCACGCCCTTCTCACCAATCTCGGTTGCGTCGCCACCCGGGAACTGCGCCAAGTCAGGCAGCAGACCGCACGCGTCCAGCACTTTCTGGTACTTGTGAGGCTCGTGTACGTTACCGAAGAGGATGTTGTCACGAATCGTCATGTTCTGGATCCACGTCTGCTGCGAATAGTACGCCACACTAGTAGCACGGACGAAGACGTTTCCGCTGAGCTTCTCCATTTCGCCGAGAATGGCTGAACAGAGCGACGACTTCCCGGCACCAACAGCGCCATGGATGACTACAAAGTCACCTTCCTTGACCGTCAGGTTGACGTTCTTGAGCAATGGTGATGTGCCTTTGCTCCAGCCAAAGGAGCCGTTCTCAATGGAGATAATCACATCTTCGGGCTGATTTGGGTCTTCGCGAGTAACATTACTGGGGTTGTAGTCCTCGAGGGCGAGGAACTCGGCCATGCGGTTGATCGAGATCTTGGCCTGGATGAGCTGCTGGATCACGTTCGGCAGATCGGTCAGCGGGTTGCGCAGGGCTTCAAAGAGCGCAATGGCGGTGAAAACCTTGGCGGCCGTGAGTGTCTGGCCCATGCCGACCGAGTACACGGCAAAGGAGACGGTGGACACAAACACGGGTGTCGACCACATGATGAAGATCTCGACCGCGACCGTATACATGAACCTGGCCACGACCTGGAGCTCCAGCTCACGGAGCTTGCCGATCTTGCTTGCAAACTTGGCTTCCCAGGCGTTGAGCTTCACGATCTGGATTGCACCGAAGACCTCCTTGATCACTTTCATGCGGTCGTCTTTGCGCTCCATAATGTCTCCGTACGCCTTGTGGGAGATCTTGACCGTGACGAAGCTCACAAGCATTGAGATGGCAATGACCGCAAGGCCAGCGAACGCCGCCGCGCCGATCACGTTGTAAAGCATGTAGACCACGACGCTGATCTGCAGCGGCAGGACCCAGATGTTATTGACCTGGAAGGCCGCCCAGAGGATGTTGTCCACGTCAGACGTGTACAGGTTCGCGATATCGACGGCCTTCTCGCCGCTCGTCTTGCTCTGGATGCTGCGGCGCATGGCCTTTTGGAAGAGCAGTGACTTGAGCGCCACGGTGACACGCAGTGCGATCATTTCGACCGTGAAGTTTGACTGCGCCGCGACGACCGCGTTCACAAGGCGCGACGCAAAGTAGAGGCCGAGATAGAGTGTGAGGCTCCGCATGTCGAGCTCCGGCGCGCTAAACGCGTTGATGACGTAATTGAGCATCGCGGGCGAGAGCAAGTTGCACGCTGCGGTGAAAACCGCGCCGAGGCCGCAGAGGAAGAACGACCAGGCGTACGTGGTCCACATCGCGCGGCCAATGGACTTGTCCTGGCGTCTCTGGTAGTGGGAATGGAATCTTACGAACGTGACGGCCGTGCGGTCCTCGCCCTCGAGCTCCCACATGTCCTTCTCGTTTAGCTGCCGCTCGTTGCCGATGCGCATGAGCGGATCTGCGAATCTGAAGAGCATGCGCGAGGCGAATGACGCTTGGCTTGGGGGTACGGTAGTGGCCTCCTCCCTGGAACCTTGCTGGTGTTGGATTGTGCCATACTTGTAATTGTCCTCTGGCTTGCGCGGCATCAAAGAAGAGCCCATGGTCTCCGGGCGAGTCACTCGTGGCGCCGTAGGTGGGCTACTGCGGACGGGTGAGGTAAGTTGGTTTGTGAGGAGCGTTGAGTTTGTTGTGCACGTGTGTGTGTCTCGAATGCATCGACGACAGGTGGTAAGTTTAGTCCAAACGCTTGGTTGCAATCTTGTGCCAACAACTCGTCACAGCATTTCTATGTTATCGTTTTATAAAGGATATGTGAAAAGAAAGGCATGGTGGAGTGGGAATGAATAGTGCTTTTATATTCGAGCGCTATTGTTTTCACGAGTATGCGTTTTCGAAGGGAGCCGCTGAATGCGCAACAGATGGCGGACACTGAAGAGATTCGTCCGCATGTCACGTTCCTGCACTCTTCGCTGTGGACGATTGAGCGACCAACACTCACGATCTCCGGACAAGGGATGACGGTTGGGTCCACATGACAACTAATGCTGGATCCAGGTCCGAATTTGCATATAGGAATGCGTGCTGGGCTGCAAGCGAACGGTGCTCTCGCTCAGGACCACAAGCACTCGCGCAGAACGGTGAGTACTTGTCGTAGCCGCTTCCACCGCAGTATCCCATCTTGTCTCCATAGTCACTGTTGTAGCGCAGTGTCGGTCACAGCTGTAATCGTCGTGGTCCCTTCCGCTACTGTATCTTCTAGAGCTCCTGCATACTGAACCTGGCACCCTAGCTGCCGTAGCATGAACGAAAGAGGAGCATGATGTTCCTGATGGTCTTCTGTGAAGCAAGTGGCTGCTGCTCTGACATACAGTCTTTCTGGCCTGCGAGCGAAGGGGCGATGCACTGTTGACAAAGTCGACAGGCGCATCGTCTCATTTCATCGCCATTAAAAAAAGGCCCTGACCATCGTGATGTGGCTAAGGCGCTCTCATACTTTAGAGTAGGAGCGTAGTAGCTTCTCAAGCGAGGTGATTTCACGTTTCCCCAGTGGGGACCGCTGGATGCGATGCTCGCCACTGGTTCCATCTTGGCTATCGACGTGTCGAGCGAAACAGGATGAGCTGCGACATGCACAGAAGCGGCAGTCGGTGACACCATCTGGACCAGTAGCTCGCCTTCACAGTCATGGTCAGCTCAGTTTGACCCGTAAGTTCCCACGGGTCTACGACGGTCTTGAAGTCGAACTTGCCCAGTAATACGGCGAGTGTGCTCTTGAGCTCCATTATCACAAACTTCATGCCGATGCACTAACGAGAGCCGCTATAGAAGGACGCAGCCTTGAATGGCAAGACGACCAGCAGTTTGCTTATCTCCGAGTCGATCCAGTGCTTGGACTCGAACTCGAGTACGTCCTCACTCCAAACCAACGTGTTGCGCGCCAAAGTATAGAATGTGAGAGCAATATTCGCTGCCCTCGCGGATTGGTGTGCCGTCACACAGGACAGTGTCTCTGTTCGCCTGATGCGGAGACATTGCCACCACTGGATTCAGGCAGAGGTTCTCGCGAATCGCTACATCGAGGTACGTCAACTGAGGCAGGTCATCAATGGATGTAGCCACCAGCTCGCCAGTAATCAGTCCAGGAAGCTTCTCGTGAAGTTCTGCTCGGATTTTCGCCTCTCGACTCGTAGGTTCGAAGAATCTCGCACTAGGTCTTCACTCTACCTTCGACAGCCATGTACATGATGTCGCACATCATCTGGTTTGAGAATAAGGTACTTGCAGCCTTGCGGTGGATGTACCAAGCGTCACCATCCAAAGTGAGGATGCCCTTACCAAAGAGGTCTACAAATAGTACGACTTCAAGACGAACATGCGCGCGCGTTGTCCTGGTCGTCCTGAGGCTCTTCTTGTCCAGGTTTAATATGGCTTGATTGGCCACCGTGACTCCAATATATGGGAAATGTAAAGTACTTGCACGGGCATCAGTCGGAAGGCTGTGGACGTGACGCGATGAACAACGTTGCGCGATGGGGGTATCTCGATCTTGATGAGTATCTTTGAGTATCCAAAGTGTTGGTGCATTGGTCACCGCCCATTATCATCAGATTTTGATAGGGGGTCTATACTCAGTGCAAGCATTCGACGAAAGGATGCCTCTTTCACGCGCGAATACAAGCACAGCGAGTGAAGAGTTATAATGTCATGGTGAAAGCCCTCACGAGCTTCATTGATCCAGAAATCGCATCGTGCTCGGCCAGTGAGCACGTGGACGATGAGCGCCTCAGCGATGACAGAAACAACAGCGGGCGGAGTGATTTCGTGTTTGTCGAGTCGTTCAGACTGTGCTCACAGAGCATGAGTTTCGAATTTGTAAGGCTTATAGGAGTTCACTCTTCACAAGCTGAAGCCTGTCGACATTGATTTACTTCTTTACCATCGTGAACTCGTCCACTTTGACTCCCGTGGCCGTGGCCACGTAGCTCCACGTAAGCGCCGTGCGGTTGACCTTGAGCGTCGAGATGCCGTAGTCCTGGATGTTCGTGAGCACGTTCCACGGAATGTCGGAGACCTTGTACGTTTGGTGGCCCTCGCTGTTGCCCGCGGCGCCGCTCGTGATGTATACGGGTGCCTTGGGGTTCGTGTACACGCGCTTGTCGGCCGAGACGCCGTCGAGCACGGCCTTGTTACGCGCGATCGGGTAGTGGCGCTCGTACGTGTGCACATGGCCCGCGACGACCACATCCACTCCATACTTAATGAAGAGCTCCTCGAATCCCTTTTGCACTGGGAGGGCTTCACCGATAGGCACGCCGCTGGCATCGCATTGGTCGAGCGTGTACATGGCGCGATGCATGCCCACGATAAGCCACGGCACGTTGTTGCGGTTCGCGTTGGCCTTCTGCAGGTCGGCCTCGAGCCACTTAAGCTGGTCGCCGTAGCCACCGTAGGTTCGACCTGAGTACGAATTGGATGGCGCACCAGCGTAGTCGGTCTCGGACGAGATGGACGTGAAGTGCACGGGGCCGTACTCGAACGAATACCACATGTTCTTGACGCCGCCGCTCTCGCGCGAGGGCATCTTGAAGCGCGAGTTGTACGCGTTGTAGGATCCGAGCCCGTCCTTCTTCTTGGTCGAGATGAGGCACGACGGCGAGTGGCACTCGGCCTCGTGGTTGCCCACGAGCACCATGTACGGCAGCGTCTTCATCACGGGCGTGAGCGAATTCATCCAGCGGTTGTACGTCTCCTCGTAGAAGAACCCGAAGAACTCGGACGCGCTCAAGAACGCGTTGTCTGCGTACGAGATGTCGCCAATGTGGTAGATGAAGTCCACTTTCCCTGGGAGCTTGTCTGTCACGTACGTGAGCGTCTCCTTGGCGTTTTTGTCAGCGCCGAAGTCCCCGTAGACTGCGATCTCGAACGTGTCGGTTGTGGTGCTCGGGCGCGCGGTTGTGAATGAACTGGGGGAGCTCTGGAAGTCGGACAGCGAGAGCGAGCCGACCTTGTAGAAGTACTTTGTGAACGCGTTCAGTCCGGTCACGGTCGCGTGGTAGGAGTACAACGAGTACTTGCCTTCCTGGTAGTACGTGCTCACCTCCACGACGGCGCTGGACGGTGCGAGCGTGGCGGCTGACGAGCCGATCCAAACTTTCGGGTCTGCCACCTGCGTGTACGTAGTCCAAGAGATCGTCATGCCCGTGCCGGCCGTGGTGCCAGCGTACGCCAAGTGGAGCTGCTGCGGCAGGCGGCCGACGTTCGCGGCCACCACGCGACACGACTGGTCGAACGTCACGTCTCCGAAGTGGAATTGGTACGAGCAGTAGGCCGATGGCACGCACGAGAGCTTGCTGAGCTGGTAGACGCAGGTTGAGTCGTCCACAGCGAGCACGATCGACGGGTCCTCAGCGGTCGAGTTGGTCGATTGGGCCGACGTGAGAGCAGTGGAGCTGGCCGTGGCCATGGCGGCTAGAAGGGCGAGGCGTCCCCACTGGCTGGTGCGCATTCTTCTTCAGGGACTGAGCTTGAGCTTCTCTGGCGGCGAATTGCAGAGTGAGCACGGACCTTATGTGTGGCCCAACGAGAGTGAGGTTGAGAGGGATTGGTGATGGGGTCTGTAACGGGCCTCCAGCCCAGTCCCGTCCGCCTGTGCCATTGCTCACGTGTGTCAATGGGCAGACAGATGAACGAATGACTTGCGCGCGCGTGTTGTGTTTGGCTGGTTGGTGGTCTCTTGCACCGCCAGTTGGTGGAGAAGGTCCTTGAACACGCCACTGTGAGCCAAGCGCGCCGCGTCTCTGGCCAGATGCAGCGCCACTGTATCTTGTTCTGGGGGTTCAACGCTGCGACAGCGGAGATTCACACGAGCGCTGTATGCAAGCGCAGCATGTACTCATGTACCTATTCGTTTACCTGTCTCTCTGCTACGGAGAAGCACGCGGCGTGAGGAGAATTGGTCATCGAGAGAAGGAGCACCAGTCGCGTCGCGCTTGCTTTGCTTTGCTTGCGCCGGGCGTCATGTGTCGTCACCAAACAAAAAAGCAGCGCTACTAAATTAACTTCCTGGATACAAAACCTTTGTATTTGTGATTTACATCGCTACACTTATGTGAAATGCGCTTTTATGTATGCTTTAGTATGGATTAGACCAGGTATGCGTTACAAAGGGAAAGGCAGCCTCATCTTCAAGCTCAGAATCGTTGGTGAATGCACGTTGAGTAGAAGGTGGGGATATGTCCACACACAGGACGCAAGCTAAGCTAAGCTAAGGTGAACCCCTACTTCGATCTCAGCCTATCGTAAAACAGCACTGAGGCTCCAACTGCCATTTCCGGTTGAAAGGCATCAAGCTCTGAAACGGCGCTTCGAGCGAGCGTGCTTAGAATTCCCGTGGAACGATTGTCTGATAAGACATCACCACTCGCGAAACACCTTGGATTCACTATATCGACACCCAAGCACATTGTCGTGTTAGCTATCGGTTTAAAGGGGGAAGACGAGCCATTTTGAAGCTAACTTGCGTAAACCTCCTTAGCAGCGTGTGAATGGCTTCAGCAACAAAAACAAAAGACTTCAGCAACAAAAGCAAAAGGACGCTGCTGTCCGCTTGATACAGAAACCCGACGATATCGTTGGCAAACGTTTCAATGCGCCACATATGCTCGACTTCTTGGCTCAAAAGCGCAGGGCAAAATTCCGATACAATCAATTCACTGCTTGAAGCCTTGTTTTTGTTGCTGAAGCCACTCACACGCTGCTGCTGCACTTTCATCAAGATGGCCACGCGAGCGCCGAAGAGAACTCATGCTAATGCGGCGCAACAGCCTACTCGGGAGAAGAAAGCCCACGTTGCTGCCCCTACCGGCGACAACGCCGTCGTTGACAAAGCAACTCCGTATCAAAGATAAACTCACGGAGCTTCGACAGAGAAGATAGCGGAGCGAGGCCCAAAGCCTTCGTGACTTGCTGCAACACGCTCACACTGGCTGGTTTTCTATTTTCTCACAGACGCCCATTGAGTGGGTGGACCTGTTGCTATTTGAAGCACCTTCCATTTGCCCTCCCTCTCTTGTGCTGCTCGGAGGCACTGCCACTCACTTGGCAAAAAGCGCATCGTCGTGTGGCGGATTCGCTCGCTCGTCCCACGTGGACACAAAAAGCTTCTCTCTTCTTCCCTGCGGCATCGCAGGCTCGCCTCTCTCGAGTTGGCTGGCTGTGTGTGAGAACGTGAGTCCAAGAAGTTTGTTCTCTCCAGTGCTACGCCCATCACCTTCAACTCCATCTTTCCGACGACGGGCTCAGTAACGAAAGGCAAGAAGAAAAGACCGCAAAGGACGATGCTCGCGAGCATGTACAGCAGCACGACGCATGGCGATGGCAACGGTGGCAGCAGCATCAGCAACGACTACAGCCTCGCGGCCGGCGTACTCATGGCCAAGGAGACGTCGCCGACCGCTCAGCAGCAACAACAGCAGCAGCTCAAACTCCAGAAGCTGCAGAAGCGCCGTCGCCACTCGATCTCCACGACCATCTACCACACGACCACGAGCGCCGTCATGGTCGCGAACGTCAGCACGACCGCGTCACTATCAACGACATGCACAACTATTACGACAGTGGATCGAACAGCTCCAACGAATAGAAACCCAGCGAGTGTGACGGGAGTGGTGATGCCCATGTCCTCCACCAAAGCGCAGGACTCACGAAGACCGTCGTTTGTCAAGGCTAGCGCGGCTCGATCAGCAGCAGCAACGTCTCCCAACAAACGTGGCTCGCAGCGACGTGCACAGCCGATCTCCAGTACTATCAATAACAACAGCAGTCGAGTGAACGTTGTACCGCTTAGTGGAAATCGTTCGCACGACGCACCGCCGTGCTCGCACTCGTCGTTCTCCTCCAGCTCCTCCTCGTCTTCATGTCTGTCTGCCTCATCTCCGGTCCAAGTACTCACCAAGCAACAACCAGTAATTCGCGGTACTCGTGAACCTAGCCAGTCAGTTCAGCAAGAGCTCCCGATCCTGCGCTGTCAGTACATCGCTCGTGACGTCAAAGTGCTCATTGGCACGCGCTGGAAGCTCAAGACGTTTGAGACCAAGACCGTTGTGCTCTTTGCTAACGGATCTGCAACACCAAAACTCACGATCTGTACCAAGATGGCCGTCGAGAAAGATTCCAGTGCGGTGAGATTCAATCTGGGACTCGATCTCATATGCGTACACTCGGGTCCGAACGGCCTCAAGCTCAAGAGCCCGGCTCTCCGGATGAAGATCCGCTTTGCGACTGCAGCGGACGCCACAATCTGGTTCAACCTGATCCAGGAGACGATGCGCCACGCCCGATGGATCAAGGACATCGAGGAGACGGCCTGCTTATCGAGAGACATGAATGCGACGGTACTCGTGGCGCGCCATGTCCCTACAGACAAGGAGTTCGTGATTAAGGTGCTCCCGAAAGTGCGTGTGGACGATGGCTCGTGCACGGAGATCTTGGTGCTGAAGAAACTGTTCCGGGCAGTGGCGGCATCCACAGCGACGGGGTCCTCGTCTATGGCAGCGCTGCAGCACGTTTTAGAGTACCGTGTGGTGGAGACTGCGAAGGACGTGCGCATCGTGATGCCAAAGCTCCCAGGCAAGAATCTGCTCCAGTTCCTACAGCAGCAGCACCAAGACGCGTCAACCCATCAACGTCATAACAGCCGTCAACCTCACCACACGATCAGCGAAACCGACTCTCGTTCTGCTCTTCTGGGTCTGTGTGAGTCACTCCATGCTCTCCACGCGATCGGCATCGTGCACTGTGACCTGAAACTCGAGAACATCCTGCTGACTGACGTGACTAACGTGCGCGTGATCGACTTTGGCGGCGCCTACGACTTGAGCTCAGCTGACGGCAGCCCTTTGATGCTGAAGCACCGGTCAAACTCGTCATCGTCACAGCAGCACCGGAGACGGATGATCGGGACGCCTGGCTACATCGCCCCCGAGCGGATCCTCTTTGTCGATGAGCCGCCGACCCCCGCTGCCGATGTTTTCAGCGTTGGCATTGTGCTCTTCCAGATGCTCACGGGTCGCCAGCCGTTCACGCGCTCGTCGAGGCACTGCGCACTGAGCATACAGGACGCGACGGTGCTCCATTGGAAGAGCGCCGAGAAGATCCTGTCGAGCCACGGCGTGTCCCCTGCGGCGATGCAACTCATCGAGAGGATGGTGAAGTCCGACCCACGATCGCGCATCACAGTCGAGGAGATCTTCTGCCACCCGTGGCTCTGCTGCTGATGAGTAGACCTGTGGATGGACAAGCATGAATTAGTTGCACGTGAGTAGAGAGAGACAAGCTCGTGGTCTACGCTGAGAGCAGAAAACCCAAGATGCCGGTGGATTATTATTAATTAAACAGCTTCAACACCGCGAAAGTGGACGTCTTTGCTCTCGGCTCTATGCGCTTCGGGGACGGTCGCGTAGCCGCACTCCAATGGCGCCTTGAAGATCTTCCGGTAGTCGACGGTCTCTTTACCCGAGCGCGTGAAGAACTCCTTGACATTCTTCTTCACGCCGCGGTCGAACGGGTTCGAGAGAACGACATTCTTGGCGCCGGACGCGCTGGTACCATTCGACTTCTTTGTCAGGTACGCGTACCTGCGCCAGTTGATCTCCTCATTCACGGTCAGATTCTTGGCCAGGTTCACGAGATGCTGCTTGGTCATGAGCGACAGCGCGATGAACGCACAGATGCCCCAGGCGAAGACCATGATGAGGAGGAAGTTGTTGCTGATGAGCGCCGGCACCTCGACCCACACGTCCATGGGTGACATGCTGCTGCTTGCGGAGTTCACAATCGTGCCACCGTCGCTTGTGCTCACGCGGATGTCGTACAGGTCTTGGATCTTCTCAATCATCGCGATCATCGAGAGTGAGACATACCCGAAGAGCACGGTCGTGTGCAATACCAAAAAGATCACGAAGATCCGGTGGTTGCCGTAACCCACGCACCGGTTGATCCACGTGCAGTGGTGGTCCAGACGCGCGATGCACACACCGCACTTGGCGCAGTGCTTGGAGCGCATGGGCTTCAGCACAAGACACGTGCGGCAGTATGTCGTGACGTCCAGCGGTACGCCGTGCGCCGCGTCCTCTAGCATCTGCTCAATGTCGTCGTGGTACGAGGTGATCACGCCTGGGTCCGAAGGATACACGAAGGCGAGCCGCAGCCAGATCGTGATCATTGCAGCGTGCAGTACAATGAGCACGACCAAGAACGCTGTGTACTTACGTGAAATAGACGTGTAGTCCGAGTCAACCCAGAGCACAATCTGGAAGAGCGTGAAGAGGCTCACCCACGCGAGCCAGATGCCCATGGGCATCTCAGGCTGCGGCTTGAGCAGCGACTTGATCGTGAACGCAGAGACAGCTGGCTTTGAGAGTGTACTACTGGACTGCGCTTTAGTAAGCTTCACGCTGGGCGCGACGATGGCGTCACGCTTGGACGGGTGTAATGATTCTGGATTCTTTGGCACAGCGCTCGGGGCTCCATGGCTGTGACCACCACCACCTCCGTGACGGAAGCCCGCAAGGGATTTGACGAGCACGACGATAATGAGCGGCACAGCGAGCCACCACGGAAGAAAGTAGCTGGTCGAGAGGATCGCAAAGAGCAGCCCGGCGTACAGCAGCGTGATGGTCACGCGTGTCTTGCGGAAGGAACTGGGCGCCTCCTATTGGAAACGAACACAAGTAGAAGCACTTGTTAGTAACGACATAGACCATTGCTGGACAGTGAGCTTGTAGAGGAATGAGAGACTCACGTCGTAGGCGCTCTTCTCGCCCGAGAGCAGGTCGACCATCCATGGCGCGTCCTTCTTCTGCGCCAGGTCGAGGCACGTGTTACCATCTTCATCCGCTTGGTTCGGGTTGTACCCGTGCTTCAGCAGGTACTGCACCACCGCCTTGTGTTCTACAACAGATAATACATCAACCGTATTAGCCACCACACAAGCTTCAGCCAGTAGTAGTTACAAACGACACCTTCAATGCAGTATGCACGTACCTTTCACGCACGCGTAGTAGAGCGCGTCGTTCTTGCTGTTGCACTTGCCGCCGAGCGGTAGCACGGGCGTTCCTTCCGGTGCCACACGCTTCTCGAACTCGAGCAGGTAGTGCAGCACCCAGAGGTGACCCTGCGCCGCCGCATGGTGCGCGGGCGTGTTGCCCTGCGCGTCCTTGGCGAGCACGGCAGCGTGCGCGGTCACGAGCAGCGCGTCCACAATGCGCAGGTTGCCCGCGTGGGCCGCGCGGATGAGCGGTGACTCACCTGCACTGTTGCGTGCGTCCACGAACGCTTGCATGTTGCGGCCGGACGCGCTCGCCTGCTGCAATAAGAAGTGCAGCGTGTCGGTCGAGTCGACCGCGCCCGCCGCCGCGTAGTGCAGGATGCCGTTTCCGTCCGCGTCTGTGAGCGCGAGCAGGTCCACCGGCTGCGGCTGCGCGGCCATGGCCATACCCCAAAGCAACACCACGAGCGGGAAGTCGCCGTTGGCCGCGGCCGCGAGCGCGTGCTGCCCGTCGTACTGCACGTCCATGGCGAGAGTCGTCACTGTGAGGTGTTGAGATGTTTTGTGTGTGAAAGTGACTGACATATCGCCGTTTCTCGGACGGAACCCAAAATAAGTTGCACGGAAGGAATGGGCTGTTTAATTACGAAAATCCATTTGAGAAGCTATGTCAAATCCTGCGTAGTTAATGAAGAGACTTTGTACTCAGCTTTTCGTCCGAGCAGAGCGGGACAGCCAACGCATTGGCCACGCGCTGTATAGTGAAGCCGGGTCGCATTGTGAGCACGAGGAGGGCTATAACCACCATGTCGAAGGTGATGGAGCGGTGGGTGCGTCGCGACATCTTTCTCATTTTTGCTGCTGTCGTAGCGCGGGCTGCTTTGAAAATGAGAAGCTGTTTTTTCATGAAAAGCAGGCGGTTTTGGTTGCTTTTGCTTAAATTTTGGGAAAAGAAGTGAAAATGTCAAGTTCTGGGTTGTATCAGAGATTGCTATTGTTAAGTCGCCTAAAACTCTGCACTCCCAACATACAAACGCCAAGTGTATCAGCAAGAGTAGTCCAATGTTTTTGAGGGCAAAACATTTAACCCACTCACTTCAATAAAAAACATTGCACCTGACCTCGCTGATACTCTTGCGCTGGTGAGGCTGGCTGCCTCGTATAGTTGCCGGCGCTGTTGTCGTCACCCTCGGCGCTGCTTAACTCGCGAGCGAGGAGAACGCGACCACTCGATTCGTCGCTGGTATTTTGTAGCAGCAGCTCGTTCCTTTTACGCAGCTCTTTGGCTTAGGCCTCTTGCACGTAAGCCAGCCTGTCGCGGAAGAGTGCAGCGAAGGCAGCAATGATGCGTCCTCCTTTGAAGACTGCAATGTCTTTAAAGTTCCTCTTGTGTGCCCTCTCGCTGTAGTTGTATGAACCTGCATGTCGATACAAGACTTGCACGTAAATGTTCAAACAGGCAACAGGATCGCATGACATCAGTGAGCGAAAAAAGCGCTCACCGTGGAGAAGGATTCTGTTATCGATGATCACGAACCTCACACCAGGACTTGGGCAGTCTTTACAGATTCTGTCAGGAAAATCGAGCAGCTTCACGAAGGAATCGACTAGTTCTGGGCTTTGGAGATGCTCGTCGGAAAGAAGATCACCGGAACGAGGACAGTGACAGCGACACGTGCACGGTCCGCCCGACGGATCTGGCTCGACCGGTT
>JAADWP010000840.1:0-14401 GCA_023336215.1 Globisporangium iwayamae | reverse complement strand
TCAGCGCCAAGGGTGAGCTCGTCTCGGCGTCGGCCATCAAGATGCCTGGTGACGGCATGACCAAGAACAGCAAGGGTGAGGCCATGCCATACGAGACCCCACGTGCGCTCCGTACCGACGAGATCGCCGGTGTCGTTGAGGACTTCCGCAAGAGCGCCGAGCTCGCCAAGGCTGCTGGCTTCGACGGCGTCGAGATCCACGGCGCCAACGGATACCTGATCGACCAGTTCCTCCAGACAGTCTCGAACAAGCGTACCGACCAGTACGGCGGCTCGTTCGAGAACCGCGCGCGCTTTCTCTTCGAGATCGTGGACGCCATCAAGAGCGTGTGGCCCGCAGACCGCATCGGCGTGCGTCTTGGCCCAAACGGCCACTTCGGCGGCATGGGCTCGCCTGACAACGCCGAGTTTTTCACGTACGTCTTCGAGAAGCTGAGCGTGCACGGCTTGGCGTACCTGGCGCTGCTCGACGGCTTCGGCTTCGGTTACCACGACGTGTGCCGCCACCTCACGGTCTTCGACGCCAAGAAGCACTTTAAGGGCACGGTGCTTGCGAACAACAGCTACACGCGCGACATCGCTGAGGGTGCTGTGCGCTCGGGCGCCGCAGACTTTGTGTCCTTCGGCCGCCCGTACATTGGCACGCCGGACCTGGCTGAGCGCTTTGAGCAGGACGTGCCGCTGAACCCGGACGCACCGTACACGGCGTACTGGGACTCAAGCAAGGGGCCGGTCGGCTACATCGACTTCCCGTTCTACAACAAGGCTTAGAAAGAAATATCTTGATACCCATTGCATGCTACGACTACCATTTAAGTACAACCCGACCAATCTCGACAGTGTCAATTTGATGTATTACGTAGTGTTTGTGAGCATGCGGATCTGTACCTAGGCCCTAGGTCCTAGGTTCGCTAGCCTACCAGGGCATGCTGTCGCCATTGTTGTCGTAGAACATCCCCGACTCGGCTATCTTGAGGCTTTCAATGACGCGAATGAGTCCTGAGACGCTCGTCTGCGGGTCGATGTCGCCCAAACCGCCGCTGATGTCCGTGGCGACCCAACCTGGGTGGAGAGCGAATGCGGCAATACCGTCGGGTTGGAGTTCGTGCGCGAGACTTGCGTTGATCATGTGGAGCGCGGCTTTCGATGCGCGATAGCCAAAGCAACCGTGCCACTTGCCGTTGTTGAGCTCGATGCTACCCATGGACGAGGCCAACTGCACGACGGACGCGGAGCCGTGGCTTGAGACTGCAGCCTTGAGGTGTGGGAGAAAGGCACGCGTGACAAGAAAGGGACCGACGGCGTTGACCTCAAACTGCTTCATCATGTCCGCCTTGGTTTCCGCGAAGGTACCACCAGCTAAGATGCCGGCGTTGTTGACGAGCAGGTCGATCGATTCACCCTCGAGCTCCTTGGCGGCGCTTGTGACTGAGGCTTCATTTGCAGCATCGAGCTGCACGATCTTGTATGGAGAGAGAGCTCGAAGCTAGGCATTGTTGTAAAGAATCGTAAGTACTTCGTGCAAGAGGCAGTCCTACAGACAACGGACTAAAGTTGCATGTTCAATACCTGGTTGGCCTTGTCGAGGTCGCGAGCCGCGCCGATGACGTTCCAGCCGAGCTTGCCGTAGAGCTCCGCGAACTTGAGGCCGATGCTTCGCGTGGCGCCAGTGATGAGGACGGTCTTCTTGGTAGCACTAGTGGTCATTACGAGTGCTTTGTGTGTCATAGCCGATTGGACAATGAGAAAAAGCAGCGAGTGAGAGCGGGAAGCGCTGCTAGTGTTTCGGGCGCTCAGGAGAAGGGGAGGGAGGATGGCAAGAGTGATGGTATTTTTGAGCCGCAATCAAAAACGTGACGTACCGGAGAGTGGTGGTCCTTTGAACCCACAAAAAGTCAAACCAAAATCTAGGCGCACGTTCGATCCCAGTCACAGCTATACGAGGAGCTCTCCGCCGGCTTATTGATAAGAGTTAGCCGGTGTGCCAAATCGTCGCGTTTATCGACCAGTTCACGGATCCCGACCTGAATGTTTGGCTGCCAAATATCGCGTTTTTGTCGTGCAGCATCTGCGTGTGGGAGTGGCAGCGATTTCTACTGGGAATAAACAACCGTGAAGAGTAGCTCGCATGCAGAAGCACACGCAATTTCTGAACCGCTCGAAATCTGAGCTTTCTGAGGCTGAACTCTTTTTTATTGGGTTTTGCTGGTGCAATGTGTGATAGAAGAACCAACTGGGCGGCTATATCTATATAGCTGTGACCACTCGGCGAAATTTGTCGTCTGTGTTTATTTTCCCGCCGCCTCAGCCAGCGAGTCTCGCTGCCGTCATCCGTTACCTCTGCACGTTGCCACCGTCGTTGTTTTTTTTTGATAGTGAGGTATATTAGGATACAACTAAAGTGATCAACCAATATCCATGAACATCTATACGTTATCCCCTTGCCACTGCGCCGCAGTCGCCCACCGTCGTTGTTGTAGAGGTTCACCGCCTCAGCCATTGTCAGCGTTCTGATCACGCGCACGAGTCACGGGATACCCTCTTCCGTGGTTATGTTACCCGAATGGCCGTTGCCGTCGATGGCGATGTTGTTTACTTTGAGTTCGCGCGCGAGGCTGGCGTTGATCCTGTACATAACGTGTGTTGGCCTTTGTGAAATCTACCAGAGAGCTGAGGTGCGCGACTGGCTGCACGTACTCAAGACACACTGGTGCAATGAGGCAAGGGTGTGGTTGCGTAATCTACGATTTGAAACGATCATGTACCATAGAGTGACGGTCTTTGCGGACGACATCAAAAAGATTGTGAAACGATGAGACCATCACTCCCCTCCTACCCAAGCTGCCACAGACAGCTCGTTGCGAGTCGCTGCGCTCGGCCATCCATACCATAAAATATCTGACCTTCCGACGACAATTCCGACCCATAGCGCCATACCTGATCACACGTCACAGATTTAGGGTCTTCTATTCGAAGCAATGTGAACCCATTCCAATTGCGTCATCAAAAGCAGCAGCTCCCATTTTCAGTCAATCCAATCACCTGACTCGTCTTCTCCTCAGATTGGATAAACACGAGGTCGACGCAATCGGGATGGGTTCACTTTTAGCTTATGGTACAAGGACATGTTTGGCTCAGACGTGCTGGTGCCAAGAGCTCTGAGCTCTCTGGGTATGAATGAGGCCGCGTGGCAGGCCTGCGGGTTGTAGTTCACCACTCTGCAATTCGCTAGACCGCCGCCACCACTACTACATCCTCACCCGCCACAGCCATGTCGGCCACTGCCAGCTACAAGCTCAACACGCCACTGGCGCTCGGCGAGGGCCTCGTGCTCAAGAACCGCGTGGTGTTCGCGCCGCTGACGCGCGGCCGCTCCGGCGCGGACCGCGTGCCGAGCGAGAACAACGAGATCTACTACGAGCAGCGGGCGGGCGCCGGACTTATCATCACCGAGGCCACGGGCATCTCCGAAACCGGCTACGGATGGCACCACGCCGCCGCGCTCTACACCAAGGAGCATGCTGCGGGTTGGAAGCGCGTCGTGGATCGCGTGCACGCCAAGGACGGCAAGATCTTTCTGCAGATGTGGCATATGGGCCGTCAGTCGCACTCATCATTCAACTCCAAGGGCGAGATCGTGTCGTCCTCGGCCATCCGTGTCGTAAGCGGCCACACGCGTGATGCCAACTACGTCGCGGGTCCGTACGAGACCCCTCGTGCCTTGGAGACTGACGAGGTCGCGGAGGTCGTCGAGGACTACCGCAAGTGTGCTGAGCTCGCCAAGGAGGTGGGCTTTGACGGCGTCGAGATCCACGCGGCCAACGGCTACCTGATCGACCAGTTCCTCCAGACGGTCTCGAACAAGCGCACGGACAAGTACGGCGGTTCACTCGAGAACCGCGCGCGCTTTCTCTTCGAGATCGTGGATGCCGTCAAGAGAGTGTGGCCCGCAGACCGCATCGGCGTGCGCGTGTCACCCAACGGCGCCTTTGCGGATATCGGCTCGGAGGATAACGTTGAGACGTTCACGTACGTGATCGAGAAGCTGAGCCACCACGGCTTGGCGTACCTGGCGATGCTCGATGGCGTGGGCTTCGGCTACCACGGTAAGTGCCGCGAGATGACGGCCTTCGAGGCGAAGGCGCTCTTCAAGGGCACAGTCATTGCCAACAACAGCTACACGCGCGACACGGCTGAGGGCGTCCTGCGCTCTGGCTGTGCGGACCTCGTGGGCTTCGGCCGCGCGTACATCTCGAACCCGGACCTGGCCGAGCGCTTCGCGAACGACTGGCCGCTCAACCCGGACGCGAGCTTCGAAGTGTACTACAATTCTTCACTCGGCGCCAAGGGCTACACCGACTTCCCGTTCTACCAGCCAAAGGACGGCGAGGCCGCTAGTAACTAGGACTTACACTTCAACACTATCGTAACCAATCAATATTTTTGATACCTCATTTTGTGCGCAGTCTTGCATTGTTGTGCTGGTCTGCACAAGCAACAATTGCTAGCTGTCGAAGTGAACTAGCACCAATTGCATTGTTGTTGTTGTTGGCAAGCAGCAACTGCATTGCTGTTGGTGTTATCTGATAACAAGCAACACGTTGGTGCTTGGGTGCACAAGAGCGAGGATCCTAAGCTTGAAGCTGCATCTCAGAATGATCTTGGAGCAGAGCAAACGAGTTCGCCCGCGTGCTCACAAGTCTGCGAGCACGCGCTTCTCTGCTTGTGAGCAAGTGTGTGTTATGGCAACGGCAACGGCTGGTGCGTCGCTGTACCAGGTGTCGTGTCCTGCCTGCTGAGCCAATGTGTGACAATGGCTCACCAAAACAGAGAACAACTTGACTTCAGTATGCGCGATGCAGCCAGCCAGCCACTAAACAAGTCAGACAGCTTGCTTGCTTCCCTTGTCGCTTCTCCCTCAGCCATACGATACGTACGTACGCTCTCTCTATGAGCCCCACGAAGGAGCCCAAAGCTTTCTGGATCACAGCGACTTGCGCAGCACAACACAATTTGACTACCAAGCAACGCAAGCACAAGTCGTAACGACCAAGTACGCAACAAACGATGGACTACGACAACTTGCTGGTGGACTCATGGCCGCACAAGAGCGCAATCTTCCTACTCAATGCACTCGTGATCGCCGAGAGCGCGTTGATGCTCTCGCGGTCCACGAACCCGTTCTTCGGCACGATGACGCAACCCTCGCCGACCTTCATCGCGTTCATGCTGCTTCAGATCGGCTTCCTGGGCGGCTCGCTGCTACTCGGCTGCGGCACGTGCGTGAGCAGGATCCGCTTTGTGCAGGCCAATCGCGGGCTCTTCATTGTAAACGCGCTCAACTACGCGGTCTACGCCGGCGTCTTCATCATCGTGGATGAGAACACCGAGCACGGCTTGCTGGCGATCGGTGCTGTTGTCGCCGCACTGCTGGGCGCGTGGCTTTGTAGGAGTTACGAGAAGGTCCTCGTGGTGAACTACATGGGCGAGAAGCTCCCGACTGAGTCCCCGTCGTTCACGCACCACAAACTGCAGGCGGCGACCGCATGATGAGACTTGACGTTTGTGTGTGTTTAGTTATTAGGAAAGCAGCAAGCGGAGAGTTGCTAAACATGTGTGTTGTTGTTACTTGCTTGCTTGTTTGTTTGTATAGTTGCGCTTGTGCTTGCTTGCTTCTTGTGTGCTGCTGTGCGACTTGTTTGTTTGTTTGTTTGCACAACTCTCGCAAATGCAGTCCGGCGATAGGTTCGTTCGCTTTGCCATCACTTTTTCCAGGCCGGTGTGGTCATGTGCGCGCCGCGGCCTCGTCCTCCTGGCGATGCCGCATTGAAAGTGAACTGCGCCGGTGGCGGCTGCAACACTGAGAGGTTGGGCACGAATCCTCCGACGGCCGCAACGCTTGGCGGCGAGTTGATGCCGTAGTTCTCTCCATAGAACTCGTTCACAAGCGCGGCGGCCCACTGCGACAGGTGCTCCTCGCCAGACTGAAACTGCACGGTCTCGAGCGCGTCGATGCCCTCGTTCACCTCCACGAGGTGCACTCCGCGTGGCGCCACGCGCAGCACGTTCTCAACGAAGCGCAGCGAGTTGCCGACCACCGCAACGTCCGCGGCGCTCAGGTACTGCAGGAAGCCCTTGAGCACGTCGAGTGCAAGCACTTGTTCCAAGTGCGTAGCACTCGTAAGTGCGATGTTCGTGAGCGCAAACGCGACCTCGCGACGCACTTCAAAGCTCCCGTCGTGGAACTGCTGGCCCAGCAGCGGTAAGAATTGCGCACCAACCAGTACTTCAACTACCTGCGCGTCCAAAGCTGCGAGGTTCGAGAGCACCCAGGCGCTCTCGCTCGCTAAGTGCGCATGGCTTGCGGCCACATCCGGCTGCAGGAACTCACGCAATTTGGGCAGGAACGACGATTCGGCGCTCAGCAGCGCACGCACGTAGGGCATCTGCCACTCGTCCGTGTGGTGGTCGACCGACCCGCAGCAGATGTTCCCAAAGACGCGCAGCAGCGGCGTGAGCAGCAGTTCGTTGGACGTCGTAAAGTACTGCAGCAGCACGGGCACGAGGTTGTTCTCGAGCATGCGCTTGAGGTACTGCTCCTCGCGCGCCGTGAGGAAGCTGAGTAGCCACGCGACTTCGATTACCACCTCTTCCGGGAACGAGTGCGGCTGGCCTTGCGTTAAGCCCGCCGAGAGGACCGAGATGATGCCTGCGTCGATAAAAGCCTCGGCCGACGTTTCGTGGCCGCGTGCTATGTTCGAGAGCGCCCATGCGCAGTTCTTCACGAGCTCTTTCTCGCCCACGTGGCTTGCGAGAATGCGCACGAGCGGCACGACCGCGCCGTTCGCGATCAGCTGCTGGCGAAACTCCTCGCAGTCCGCGGCGATGTTGCCCAGCACCCAGGCCGCGTGCTCCGCGAGCGTGACGTTCGCGCCTTCGAGGAACTGGAGAAGCCGCGGCACCGCGGGCAACACGAGCTTCGTGTGCTCGTATTGACCGCTCGCGATGTTCGTCAGGCACCAGAGGATCTCGCGGTACACCTCGCCACCCGTGCGCGTGGCGCTCGCCAGCGGCGACGCCGAGTTCAGCAGGTTCACCATGATCGGCACAATCTAAAGATTGAAGAATGTACATGTTAGTAGCCACGCACACAATCCTAGATAGACATATGGCATTAATGCGAGCACTCGTACCCCGGACTCGATGATCTTTTCGACGGCGTCGTAGTCGTGCTCGTGCGTGGAGAGCATGACGCGGATCTCACGCAGCACATCGAAGCGCTCCTGGTGCGAGTCAATGGACGCGGAGCTCGTGTCCGCGAGGATGGCCACGAGCTCGGCGATGTCGCGGCCCGTGAGTGCCACGTCGCCGTCCGATGACATGAGCCGGCGCCGCTTGGTCTGCACGGCCTGGCGGCGCTTGTCCTTGCGCACCTGCGTGGTCACGCGGTCGCGCCGCGCCTTGAGTGCCCGCGACTCCACGGCGCTGTCGTGCTTCTTCAGGGATGAGCGCGTCATCTGCTGCTGGTAGTCAGTCAAGCGTCCGTCCGTCCGTCCGTCCGTTTGTCCGTTGGTGAGGAGGAGAAGATGGCGAATGGCTCTGTGAGCTTTGGCTTTTTATGAAAAGAGGAGCTGCTCGTCGTCCTTCAACCAGAGAGGTCGTTATCTTTTTTCTCACTCAAAAATGACACGCTCACATAGAATAAATAGGAGGAAAGTGGAAAGGATTGTGAAATTTGAAGCTTTGCACAATGCGAGCCATGGGCATGACCCTGTATGGATGGTTCGCTCCACTGCAGATGGTGACATCTCTGTTGCTCAGAAGCTGCTCTCATTTATTCATATATAAAGAAGATGTTGTTGCAGTCTTCATCCATATACACATACGCACACAGCTTCTCGCCGTGCTAACTGGCCTCTGCTGCCTCGTGCTCCGTGCCTGGGTTCGGGTTCTGGATCACGATCAGCGCGTACTCCTTGTCTACGAAGCCCCAAGCATAGCAACACAGCAGCAGCATAATGGCATTAGCTCGTCTACAACTCAGCTATATACACCACTACTATGTATCAATAGCCACAAACACCAATGATACGCATGGACGCACCGGGGGCGATCATGATCTCGTGCTTCTTGGAGCGAATGCGCAGGAACGTCATGTCGTTCGTCGGGTCGAGCGTGCGGATCGTGGACTTGGCTTTGGCCGCGAGCTGCGAGATGAGTGCCGCGTGGTCCATCGCGAACTCCTCGTCGCTCGTAGACGAGTAGATCGGCACACCCTCCTGGTTCACGATCAGCACGGCCTGCACGCCCTTGTGGCTCTTGATGCGCTTGATCGTCTCCTCGGCCTCGTACCCTGGCTGTCTCACGACAAAGCAAATATGTAGCACACACGTAGCGCATACATAGCAGTGTCAGCGCCATTGGTACGAGCTCCGCGTACGCATACACGACCTGCTAGCTGCTCACATGCGCAGTACGCCCAGCATCTATCTTCACGCACCATGTTGCTTGCTTTTTTGTGAAGTGACGCTTGCTTGCTTGCTTGTGTGAGGTTGCAGGAAGCGACCGGTGGGAACGGTCGTCTGAATGTGACTCCAACTGTAATATTTGATTTCATAGTTGATATTATTATGTACGCCGCAGAATCACTAAGCAAATACCCCATTACTCTTTCTTTGATTTTGATTTTACAAAACATGTGATGGCTATTTTTTGTAAATAGTTGCTTGTCTGACGGCGTAACCATTTACCAATGGCTACCTCACTCCAGCGCTGCCTCGTAACTTCCAGCAACTGCATGCCATCTTCCCTATCTACCTATCTACCTCGCTATGGAGCCTGTGGTCTGCTTGAGCGCCGCGGACTCGGGATTGAACTCCGGGTTCTCAATGAACTGCAGAAAGAGATTCGCGAGTCGCTTGCGAAGGCCCTCGAGACTCTTCTCCTTCCGGCCGCGATTGAGCATGTCGGCCTCGCGGTCGATGAGCTCCATGATCTCCTTCGTTAGAGCGCATTCGAACTCCTTGACCGTCCACTTGACATGCAGCAGTACGTCCAGCCGCTCGTCCACGGACGCCAGCGGTGTCTTAAGCCCATGATACAGGTCCATGAGCTCCTTGGCGCGGATCGTGAAGGGCGTGTGCACCTCCTTGACGCCACCGTCGCCCATCTGCCACTGCTTGGGGCGCGCCATGAACTGCAGCATAGACTCGATGCGCTGCTTGCGATTCGCGTCCGTGGCCGTGAGCTTCAGACGATCAATCGTCTGTAGCAGCTTGGTCTCCTTGGCCAGGATCGCCTCGAGCGCACTATGGCGGGACTCAGTGTCCATCTTCGCATCCTCATGCACCTTGCGGGTCTCGAACTGGCGCCACTTGTCCAGCTCGTTGTACAAAACTTCGAAGTCACCCACGGTCTTCGGATGCATGCGCCTAAAGACTTCGCGCTTCTGGTACGAGGCATCCTCGATCGCGTTCTCGTGCGCCTCGAGCTCGCCGACCACAATGATCCGACGCTTCTGTTCACGAAGGCTGTACACGTAGGTGCGGGCCTTGTAGCCTCGCCAGAGTCGCTGCAATAGCAGCGCCGAGTCCTCGCGTAGACTGTCGAGCTGGAAGGAATCAAAGTAGGGCTTGGCCAACAGCTGTCGGTCGCACGACGTGTCGAGCCGTAGGTCGCGGCGCGCCATCTGCGTGCCGGATTCGCGCGACGTCTGCAGCGAGCGCGTGACGAGCTCTTGGGTCTGCGTCTCGCGATGCGCGCGCGTAATCCCGAGATTCCGCCGCGCTCTCGACAGGAAGGTCTGTTGTTTATCATAGAGGAAGCATTGAGTTAATAAGGACCTTGGGCTCGTTGAGCAACGGATAGACACAGTGTCGAGGGTGTGAGACCTGAGCGGAGGCGTGGTGGAAAAGCTGCTGGGTCTTCCGGTGCCGGAAGCCGCCCAGGTACGGCTTGCGGCCCGTGAACTTCTCGACGTCGACGTAGATCGTGTGATACCGGTCCTGCTCTTCTATGTTAGCAACAACAGCACAGCTATGAGGTCAGTCTGGACGCCCGATAGAGACCAGTGCCTCAAAGCTCGAACGTACCGTCATAAATCTGCACGGGGATCCGGTCGGGCATGACGTACTCGCTCGTGCTGAGCTTCTTTGCTACGTACGCCTGCACCATGGGCTCCTCACCATTGTTACTGCCTCCATGGCTCCCGTTGAACCCAAACGCCGAGATTGGCGTGTCGCTAAGGCTCAGTCCAGGTGCTGGATGCAGCCCTGGGAACGCGATGAGGTCCGAGTTGAGCTTCAGGTCGCTGCAGATCGCGTCCGTGAGCTCCGCGATCGTCATCTCCGGTGTCGCGACCACACGATGGCGCACGTTGTCGGGTTGCAGGATCACGAGCAGCGAGAACTCGATGGTGCCAGTCGCCGGATCGACCTCAGCTCCGTGGCTGTTGCCATTCTCAGTGTTCTCCTGTTCAGTCTCCATTTCATGGCCGGCGCTATCAGGCGTGCTAGCGGCTCGAAAGAACCCAGACATGGCTGTGTGGCCGTGAGAATAAGGACCATTGGCGTCTGAAGACGGATCGTCGTCTGTCTGGACCTGCATCTCGTGTTCTACTGCGTCGCTATCGCCGCCACTCTCCGCCTCCATCGTGTCGCAATTCTCCTCCTTCAAAACGAGGCTCAAAGGGCTCAGAGCCTCGCCACACCACATTAAGGCGACCCTTTCGGGACCTCCGATTGGTCGTTTCATTATCTCTCTCACAGGCCGCCTGAGAAACGGTCCAAGCTCAAGAGCGACGTAAGAGCAAGCTCGCTGGGTTGTGGCTCCGTTGTGGAATACATGCACTTTGTGTGATTATCTATATGGGGGAGGGGAGGGAGGTGCTGGGCTTGGCTGCGTTGCGGAGGCTCACTGACCGAAATGCTCTAACAACTAGGATGGACGGGGGCGTCGCTTACACGTGGCGCTGTTTCTTGTGCTGCAGCTTAAGCTGGAACTTGTTGCTCGAGCCCTGGTTCGCGACGAACTCCTTGCGCTTCTTGAGCTTCTTGACCTTGCCGGCGTCCAGCGTCTCGTCCCAGTAGTCCTGCCGCCCGGCGTTGCGGTGCTTCCAGTCCTCATTCTTCAACTTACTCATCACGCGATCGTGCTTGGCCGCGAGCTCCTTCTCGAGCTCCGACGGTCCTGTTGTTGCTAACGCTTCAGTGGCTTCACCAGTAGCGTCCTCCCTGCCTTCAGCATTCTCACTCTTCTCGTCCGCCCAACCGTTCGTCTCACCCCACTTGTCCACGGATTTGCCAAAGAGCGCGGCGCTCTTGACGCCGATATTCTTCATCTGGCGCGGGTCAAAGTGAATCTTCGTGACCTTGAGCGGCTTCGGGTCGGCCGTGGGCGCCGCAGTGGCAGCTCCTAAGGATGGCTTCGTAGGCACCGGTGAGAACTCCTTCGCGTGGGCTCTAGAGACAGCGACAGTCTGCGACAGCGTTGAGACCACCACGCTCTCCGTCACCTCGCGCGACATGTTAAGCCCAGAGCACGGTCGCCATGAAGACGCACGGTACTTGTACAGCTTGCCCATGTGGCCACTGAACGCCAGCGAGCGCTTGGACGTCGCCACTGCTGCTCTCCGCTTCGTGACGTTGAAAGCCACAACAATCTGCTTTCTGGTGGTAGTCGTTGGCAAGGCGGTGACCTTGCTCTCTGGCTCCATGGCGTCCACGACCACTGGACCGGTCGTTGTACTAACAGCCTTGTCCCTCTTCTCGGCGTCCTTCACGCCGTCAATGTTGGTCTTCAGACTCGCGAGGAAGCCGTTCATGTCGAGCTCTTTTGACTTTGGAGCGATATTAAGACCGGCAGCAACAGTAGGAGCCTCAGTTCCCACCTTGACTGGGATCTCCTCGGCACCAGCCTTGGCCACAACGCTCGCCTTGGGCTCCTCCACCACCGGCTTGACCTTGGGCTGCGGACGCTCGGACGCCGGCAGCACGCGCGAGTAGAAGAGCATATAGGCTTTCTGCTGCAGCACGGTCTCGAGACTCACCCATCGCACGCTCTCGTCGTTCATCTCATACCACTGGCCCGACGAGCCCCTCACAAACGCGTAGTAGTGGCCGCAGTCGGTCGAGTACCCCGCGTGGACCAACACAGCGTGAAGTTCGTACTTGCATCTGCCGCGCTTGCGGTCCTCGCTGCTCTTGCTCATCCCCGAGGAGATGTCGAGCGTCGTGCCGAACTCAATGTGCTTCTTGATCTTGCCAAACATGATGTCGAAGCGCTTGAGTTGCACGACCAGCACGTTCGGACACGTCTCGATCGTCATGCCCTTCTCAGCGCGGTTGAGCTTCTTGCAGCTCGTACACTTCCACGCGTTGCTGTCGTCAAGCGTCTCGACGGCCGTGAAATGCTTCAGCGCGCCCTTGACGCTCTTGATGCCGTTGTTAATCTCGAGCGAGAGATCCAGGAAGTCGTCGAAGCGCTCCGAGACGTAGCTGCACTTGACGCACTTGAGCGAGTTCTTGAGCTTCCCACCAAACGTGCGGTTCACGAGCGTCGTGGCCGCCGCCGGGTGGGTCTCAAGCTTGATGTTCGCCTTGCGCAAGCACGAGCGCTGCATCGAGTCCAGCAGCAAACGGAAGAACTCGTGTGAGTCCTCCTGGCGCCCGATGCGGAAGCTCTTGGACACGTGGCGGATATTCATCACGAACTCCTTCGGTTGGAGCACGCGGCCGTTACCATTAGCGCCGCCGCCGTGGATGCTCTGCAGTAATCGACACATCACGCGCACGCCACAGAAGCCATTCGAGCCTTTGTTCAGGCTGTTGTTCTTGCTGAAGAACTTGCTGCCATTGCCGGAGTTACTGTTAACGCTGCCGCCCGTGAAGGACGCGAACACGTCCTTCTCGAGCAGGTACTGCACGAAGCTCGGCGTATAGCTGAGGCACTGGAGCACCGAGTTGAGGTAGCACGTGTTACCGAGGTTCGCGAAGCCCGGGCCAATTTTCTTCGAGTGCTTCCACGCTAGTAAGCGTTCAATGTCCTCGCTCTCGACCAGCACGCGCTTCTTCGCGGCCGATGACGACGACGACGATGACGAGGAGCTCAGCACTTTGCCAGTCGCTTCGTCGATCTTGCCGATCACGCGCACGTTACGCGCACGGATGAACTCGATGCGGCGCTCGTTCACGAGCGCGACCGCCGACTTGGCGTTGAACACGGCGCCCTGCGCTGGTTTTTGTGTGGTAGCGGCGCTCGCAGTCACAAGCGTTGGACCAGCAAGCGTCGCGAGCTGCACGCTCGCCTGCGGAGCCATGACCATCATGTTGGTGGCAGCCTTACACTGGTCGTGCGTTGGATTCTCTACGCACACACGCACTCAAGTGCAGCTCGTTGGCGAGCTTATGTATAGGGGAAGAGACCAAGCGGTTTCTTCGCACCGTTTCGACCGCACACAGGTGCGATGAATGGATGGATGGATGGTGCGGCGGGGAGGGAGAGAGCAGCGCTGGCAGTGAGGCGCTGGTGCTGATGAAGACGGTGGTGACGGTGAAGCGGACGGAGGGCAACGTGCGAGTTCAGGCAGTCAGACGTCAGACGTTGAGCGCTGACCAAGCGAGCAAGCAAGCAAGCGTGGCGAGTGGATAGTGATGAATGGATAGTGGTGATGAATGGATCTCTTCGTTTCAAAGGCATGTGGGTGGCGTGCTGGGTGGATGGGTGGCCGCATGATCCTATTTCCTAATCCAAGTCCTCTTTTCATCCTATTCCACTTTTTATCCTATTTCCACTTTTTGTCCAGTTCTCTTTTGTATTTCCTATTCCTGCATTTTGAACATGTGATTGGTGGAAAAGCTGTCCTATTCCTACTTAAGCTACAGTAAATCGACCAAGACTCTACCGTTTGCTACGCAGAACTACGCAGACAACAGTAGAGAAAGCAGGTTATTTCACGACGACAACAGTAGACTGCCATCGCCGCTCGCGATAGAAATCGCGGCCCGCTGTACCCCGGGCTACACATTCACACCTTGGCTAGGCAAAGATCTGCAAAAAACCGCCAACCACAAAGCGTAGGATGTTGAACGCTGTGTTCTCATCACATCCCGCCATGTAGTCGCATTTCGGACACTTGAACACATCGTTGCTCCCGAGCTTGAGATGGAGGCGACTGCAACTCCCACACGTTCAACTAGTGTACCTTCATCAAGACCTTCAAGATCAAAAGTCGGCGCCAGACATCAGGTTCGTGAACGGGTACCCGAGTAGTCATCGATTGGAGCTTGGAACAGGGCTTCCGACACGTCATGGAGAAAGTTGTAGTCATTTCTACACATTGGCCCCCGATCCAAACCCTGCGATGTAGAGCAATGGTCTTCTCCCTGTATAAAGCACTCGCTCTT
>JAADWP010000084.1:0-48327 GCA_023336215.1 Globisporangium iwayamae | reverse complement strand
TGGCGGACGGGTGTGGTGACGTTGCATGTATACGTTCTACGGCGGTGTGAGCGGATGGCATGTATTTTGGGTTGTTGTGTTTGTTAGTGTGTGTCGGGGTGTGGTAGCGCGACTTGTGGTGGGTGGTTGCGGTGGTGGTGAAGTATGCAGAAGTGGTTTCCGGTACAGCGGGGATGACAATGATGGTGCGTTTTACGGGAGGAAGCGCGTCGGATATCAGCACACCCATGATGATATTTTGCAACCCGACTTGCTGTTTTCCTGTACGTTGTCTTCCTGGTACTGTTCCAGGTGAGTTTGATTTGATGGTTTGGTTCTTTGATACTTTCGTATTTTGGTATTTTTGATGTTGTACTTACAATTTTTGCGCTTTGCCTATTGCAGGTGTCGCGTATAGGACAGCGAAGAAGGGATTCGTGACGACCAACACCTTCGCTCAGTGGCTCCTGGAGAAGCGTGCTGGGGGAGACAAAGACGGTGGCGCAAGAAGATCACCTGGGTCGACAATTACAGCGCTCACACCGTCAGTTACGAGCTGAAGCAGCAACTTGCAGTTCGTGGAACGGAAATCCGATTTCCCCCTCCGAACGCAACCCATCTTGTCCAACCTACTGGTTCGTTTGTCATCTCCAAAATTAAGGACGCTTGTGTCAAGCGTTGAAACGAGAAGAAGCACGAACTCATTGAGGGCAGCGAATGGCAAGGCACTGTGCGCGCGGACGGTTCGTGGTCCGGTGCACTACGCAACCCAGGGAAGAGATACTCTTTGCAGCTGGCTGGAAACTCTGTGCGAAACGTCAACATCCAGCGAACCAAACGGCACTCGATCACCTACGCTCGCAAAGCTATGATCCGTTGTGGGCTTGCTCGGGGGCTGGATGGTAAGTGGAGTGTAGAACAGCTCATTGATGAGCTTCATCGCATTGTTGATAGATACCAGAATCACTTCTTGGGCGAGAAAGTTTTGGTGGAAAGTGGCCTAGCAGCGAGAGAGGAGGCATACATTTAACACTAATTCGAAGGTCACAAATTAATGTTAGTACCGCAATTACTGTTAGTAACTCTATTTCCGAATGTCGGATTCACAGCAAACCACGGGAATTAAAGTTACTAACACTAATTACTGTGAAGAGTGTAGGATAAACTATAAAGTTTAGTTTAGGGTTTATAAAACCTATTATACATAATATTTTGTGTCATGATAATTTCTATATCGATCAATTCCGGTTCACCGGATCAGGGTGGGCGACATCAATAATACAGACTTGCTCCACTATGCCTTCTGGAGTGTCAAAACCTCTGCTAAGAGACCAAGAAATAGGACACCCTTCCTAAACAAAATCGGATAAAAGAGCAGGAATGTGTCTCAAATTTGCTCACGACACAAATATGTGTCAGCGCAAAATTCTTTCATTTGTGGCGAAGCACCAGAAAAGAAAACTTTGCAGAACCGCCATTTTCAGATTTCCGCAATTGCCAGCAGCCCACCCAACCAACGAGCACGAAGATCCGCATATCGTGATGTGCGTGACGACAACGACGACGACGCCAACGCGCACGACCGCTGACCCAGCAACGTGTTCTGCACTCGACGAATTCCAACTGCACCACGTGAATCTGCGTCTGGACGTGGACATGACTACACGGACGATCGCGGGCGAGGCGCAGCTGCACATCCGCCGAGCTCCTGAGACCATTGGCTCTTCGCAGCGACTTCAACTTGACGTGTTCCACCTGCAGATCCACTCTGTGTGCGTGCAGCAAACGACATCTCTATTGCAAGAAAGCAATGCCAATAGTCATGGCCTGCTTGATGCAGTGTGGAGCGTCAAGCCGTTCACGTCGTTCGGCGATGCGCTCGAGATCGAGTTGCCGCACGAGATCCAGGACGAGCGTGAGTTCGTGTTCACCATCAAGTACGAGACCGACGCGGAGAGCCCCGGCGTCTGCTGGCTTGCCAAAGAGCAGACTGCGGGCAAATGTCTGCCGTACATGTACACGCAGGGCCAGGAGGTGCTGAACCGCAGCTTCTTCCCGTGTCAAGACTCGCCGTCGGTGCGGATCACGTACTCGGCCTCAGTCATTGTACCCTCGGAGCTCGTGTGCGTGATGAGCGCAAAGTTGTGTTATGTAGACACTGGCGTGGCTCCACGTAGTGATGCTGCGGGACCAAGAACGCAGTACAACTTTGAGATGCAACAGTCGATCCCAGTGTATCTCGTGGCGATGGCAGTTGGCGATCTCGTGTCGGCAGATGTGGGGCCGCGCTCCAGCATCTGGACCGAGCCATGCATGCTGGAAGCATCCAAGAGAGAGTTCGAAGGCGTGATTGAGAAGTACATTCGCACGGGCGAAGAGCTCTTCGGCGAGTACCAGTGGGAGCGGTACGACGTCCTGGTCATGCCACCATCGTTCCCGTACGGCGGCATGGAGAACCCGCGCCTTACCTTCGTGTCGCCGTCGCTAATCGCTGGAGACCAGTCACTCTCGTCAGGTATAGCTCACTGATGCCAGTTGGCGCTGTTGTTTAGCTCTTGTTCCAATGTGCTGACGGTCTATTCTGTGCTTCTCCATATTACTCCAGTGATTGCGCATGAGATTTCGCATTCCTGGTGAGCTCTTGACTCCTTTCTATGACATGTGTGCGCTAAATAATTGCTAACGAAACCAACTTGCGGGTGCAAATTTGTTGATTGCAGGTTCGGAAATCTCGTCACAAACGCGTCGTGGAGCGACTTCTTCCTAAACGAGGGCTTCACCATGTACGCCGAGCGCCGCATCACTGAAGTCGTCCACGGGAGGTATACCATGCGTCTCGATTTGTTTAACAGGCGCCTTGTGAGCTCAGTTTGCTGACTTCAAGTACTACTGTGAATCATCTTTGCTCCAATCTGCAGGCCGCTCATGTGCCTAAACGCCAAGCTCGGCGAGGCCCTGCTTCGCGAAGAGATCTCGTCTCTCGGCGAGGATTCACCGCTCACGCGCCTCCGCGTCCCGCTGGAGCAAGGTATCGATCCGGGGGACTGCTACAACCAGTGCGCCTACGAGAAGGGCTACGATTTCGTGAGCTATCTGCGAAGTCTCGTGGGCACGGACCAGCGATTCGACGCGTTCCTCAAAGCGTACTGCGCCAACTTCCGCTTTCGGTCAATCGCCGCGGAAGACACGATCAAGTTTTTCCTCGAGTACTTTCCCGAGCTCACTGAGGGCGACCAGGAGCTCAAGGGTCCAATCAAGTTTGCCACGTGGCTGCACGAGCCTGGGTATCCCAAATACACGCCCGACCTCTTGGACGCCAAGGAGATGATGGAGAGCTGCGAGGCACTCGCCTACAACTGGAGTGCATCCCCAGCGAGCCCTGTGATGACCAACGTGCTGTATCTGTCAGAGGAAGCCAAGCAATGGCCAGTGTTCCAGCTGCTGTACTTTCTCGACTGCTGCTTCGACGCGTCGTTCTCTAGCACAGCGGTTCTCATTGAACTTGGAGACACGCTGAAGCTCTGGAGCTCCAAGAACGCCGAAGTGACGTTCCGCTGGGCACAAGTGCTCATCAAGAACTGTGTGGAGACGAGAAGTATGACGGACTTTGTGCGCGCGTTCCTGCAGCTCCAGGGCAAACAGAAGTTCCAGATCCCGCTCTACCGCCTACTCTCCACGAGCGCGAGCCCTACGATCCGCGCATTCGCCACACAAATCTACGCGGAGACCAAGCCATCGCTGCACGTGATGGTGCGCGACCGGATCGAGATCTTGCTGAACGCGATGGCCTAGGAGAGGCAGAGAGAAAAAATGAGTGCAACAATACGGAGAGGCATCTTCATCAATGCGCCCTCACGATTGATAACTTTGATACAACAGCACCAGTAGTTAGTAGCAACCACCCTACACCTGCATTTCTTCATTATAAAACCACATTGCTTAGCGCTGTGATCGCGTGTTGCTGCTGGTGTGGGCGGTCTGGCGCTTCTGCATGGCCGCTCGAATGCGCTCCAGGTCGAGCGAGAAGCTCTGGATACTGCACCAGCACTCAATCAATACAGTCAGTCAGCGTCAGGTTACGACACACACATACACACAGAGCCAGTTGAATCGTACGCCACACAGAGCTATTCTGCAGTAGCTTTCACCCACGCACCTCTGCAGCGACTGCGCGGCTGCCATCGCGGCGAGCTCGTCGTCGGGCGGCGGCTGAAGCTGCTGCTGCTCCATCGTTCCACTTCAAATTCAAAATGTGTGCTTTTGTTCATTCAGTTCACAATTTGAAAAGGATGCATTTTGTGAACGCAGGTTTACGTTAAGTATAAGCTCTCAGTAGCAGGTGTTTGCTTAGGACACTGTTTTATAGAGGTTTGTGAAAAATTCGAAGGCTACCACCGTATTGTGCACAATTTTGAATTTCGTATCCCCTCGCAACGATAGTCACTTTGGTAATTTGTTCGCGCTTGCGCACCAACGGAAGCAGCAGGATGCGGCGGCGCTTGCGACAACGGTGCGTGCGTGTTGTTAGTGTACTGCTGTGTATGCGCCTGTGTGGAAGTGCTGCTCCTACAATGACTGACAGTAGGCAAGAGGCTCGTTGCGACAGTCTCCGCTAAGCACCAAGCTGCCAACATGAAGCATGGGCTTATTCTGTCGTGCTAACCAGTGCCAATTGCTCTGTGCGCGTGTCTGTCAATATGTGCTATCAGCAGCGCTGATAAAGAGCAGAACGGCGGTGACCATGTGTATGGGGCTGCTGCGCTTGCGGAAGACGGAGATGTACTTTTCGTCGCGTCGAGCGGCTCGGAGAGCAGTTCGGAAGGTGCGAACGTGAAGCAAGCTGTCTTGAGGAAGCGACTGCGACAGAAGAAATTAGTGAATCGACCGAAAGCAGAGCACAATGAGCGCAAGGTCGATGATTCCATGAAGGCGAAGGAAGCAGAGGCGATCATCGTATTAGACAGCGACAGCGATGATGCTGACGTCATGTCAACAGCTCCAGCACCAGTACCACCACCAGCAGTACAAACCACCAGTGTCTCGCTAGAGAAGCTCGAATGGGAGTGCCCCAAGTGCACGTACCTGAATGAAACGGACAGCAACATATGCGAAATCTGCACGAGTCCGTGTGCGACGCGCAAGCTGCGGAACCTCGCGCAGTGGCTCGCGCCTACAGCTGCGAAGCAAACCGGCAAGCCAAAATTACGCTCAACGACAGGCGTCAAAGAGGAAGAGGACAAGAAGAAGCGCAAAGAACCGTCGCTTGAGGTGATCGACAGCAGTGGTGTATCCGACTTGGAGAGTGAAGGCGAACGGTCGTCTCGGGCTCGACTTGGCGCTTCTTCAAGGCTAAAACCCCTCACCACTGCACCTTCAGCTCAGTCGAATGCGCTCTGGATCGATACCCACACACCGTCGACTATCGAAGAGCTCTGCGTGAACAAGAAGAAGGTCCAGGAGCTCTCCGAATGGCTCAACAACAGTGCGCGAGCACATTTAACAGCAGCTTCGCATTCTTTCCATGCACGCAAGCGGCTGCTCTTCCTCTGTGGACCTCCTGGATCCGGGAAATCGACTGCTGTGCGGTGCATCGCCAAGCAAATGGGGCTCGGCGTGAAGGAGTGGAGCGACAACACGAGTGCGGGGAAATTGAGCTACGAACGCATGCTACAGGAGCAATTTTGGACCCATCAGACGTCGGGAGCCGACGATTTCATGGACTTTATCACGCGGTCTGTGAGCTACGCGGCACTGCCCATGGCCCCAGCGTCAACAGGAAGCGAGCGGCGGATTCGAAAGCGAAAGCTACCAACAAGCAGCCAAAGTCGTGAAGAGTCTCAGTCTCAGCCTCTACCAGTTCAACCGCAAGCACTGTCGAGCCAGGTGATCCTGATTGAGAACTGGCCGCAGAACTGGTCGAAACCAGGCTCAGCCTGGGAAGACAAGGTGCAGAAAGTATTCCGACTGATCGTTGACCCTGCGGGCAGGAACCAATTTCCCGTTATCTGCATCTTCAGTGACGTTCGCGAGAACAAGCTCGACCCAAAGCAGCTGACAAAGCTCTTTTCGTCCGATGTGATGAACTCGCCCTTCACGTCCGTGATGAACTTCAACAGCGTCACTGCAGGTATGTGCGAGTGCTAAATACTGCTCTGTCTTTTAGTACCAACCAGGCTAGGCTAACATTGTTGATTGCGCTCTCAACTCGGTAATTCGTACAGCTCAGCTGAAGAAACGACTCACCCGTATCGCCGACGCGGAGCGGTGCTGTATGCTGCCAGCAGACATCCAGCACGTCGTTGACAAGAGTGGCGGAGACATCCGGCATGCGATCAACATGCTGCAGCTTGCTGCGCACCAGGATCATCGACGGAAGCAGCAGAGCTCCTTTGTCTCTTTAGCATCTCAGAAATCCAAAAAATCCAAGTCATCTGCTGCTATCACAACAACCAACTCGAAGCAAAGCGATGACGACTCGACATCCACGAATCGTGATGCGTTTCTTTCGGATTTCCACGTCGTTGGGAAGATTCTGCACGGGAAGATGAACAAGAGAGCGAACGAGAAGCCCGGCCGTGCTGCTACAGAGCCAAGCCGCGTGGATTTCGACAAAATGGTCGACATGTCGGGAATGTCGCTGGAGAAAGTGCTGGAGCTCGTACACGAGAACTGCGTCGACTACTTCTCTCAAGTGGACGATTTGGGCAACGCGATGGAGCTGCTCAGCATGTCAGAGAACATCCTCGCCGAGTCGTACAAGGGCAACGCCAACTCGGAGGTAAGCGTGTAGCGTTAAGAGCCCAGTCGACCTCACTATCTAATGAATTGTCTGCTTCTTGAATTTGGTGATGATGAACAACAGGTATTCAAGCGCGTTCGCGAAGTCGCTCAGGCGATCCTTGTGCGCAGCATCGCGTTAACCAACGAGCATCCTGCGCCGACAGCGTTCCGCCCGATCTCTGGAGCTCGTGGCTTTGCGACGCGCCAGAAAACCGCATGGAGGAAGGAAGACATGCTTCGGTTCACGCGAGGAAGTGGTGACTTTGGTGTTGGCGGTTCGCTGGGGGCTTCAGGCTCAAAGAGATATCACTATCTCTGCAGTGGCGACACGTTCGCATTTGACGTCGAGCCGTATCTTGCGCTCATTGGTAACAGGAGTGTTGCTGGGACCAGTGGCTCTGTGTCTGCACATGGAGTTGGAAATGAAAGTGAACCGCTGCAAGAGGAACTCGATGACGAGATTGAAAGCAGTGACGACAGCGGCGCCTGGTGAGCTGGGTGGATGAGTATCAGTCACGCTCTTATCAAAGTCAGTCACACACTCTCACCAAATTCTAATCTAAATAGCGAGGAATTACCAATTGCCTTCGTCTCCCATAATTTCAGTTGTGTACATGCACAGTTGAGTTTGTCGTCTACGTATACCCTCTTGACCTCAGCGCGTTCTACAAATCTGGAAGCGCGGGCGCTGCTGCTGCTCCGCCACTGTTGCTCGCTGACCTGCGAATTGCCGAGTCGTACTCGCGTCGTCTCGCAAAGCTGCTGTTCTTGAGTTTGTCAGTCGCGCTATCCGAGCTTGAAGCAGTTGCAGCAGCAGAAGCTGAGCTTGTGCTGGCAATAGTCGTGCCACTCAAGATCGGTGCTGCTACTGTTGCTGGTACCGAGCGCTCTTTCTCTTTCTGGTCGATGATTATCCCCAGTCGGCATTTCTTCGGCGTGTTCGACACTCCTGACGTCGGTGGCTTGGACACAGAAACAGCAGCGTGGTGGGGGCTTTCCAACCCAAAAGAGCTACTCAGCGACGCGGTCAATGGGTCGTGGACTTCCTGCAGCTTGTCGTTGCTAGACAGCGGGAGCTCCAGCAGCAGACTCATCTCGTGCCCCACCCATCGCACAATGTACTCGCCATTGCGCTTGCGATTCAGATCACCCTGGAGTCGACGCGTCGCAGCGTAGTGATGACTGTAGCTTGAGTTCTGTCCATTCTTTCGCGAGAGCCCATCGCCATCGCGCAGTTTTTTCTCGAGGTTTGCGAGCCGTTGGTGGCAGTTGAGCTGACCCAGCGAGTGCTTGAACCACTCGTAGAGCGTGAGTGCCTTTGTGAAACAGTTGTGCGCGCCGCGGAGGTTCCCTTTTCGCGTGTGGATCATCCCAATCGCACTCAGTGACGCCGCTTGCCCGATTTTGTCACCGACCGCCTTGTAAAGAATCAGTGACATGCCAAACTGCGCCTTCGCTTCGTCAAACTTTGTCTCCGTGGTAAGCAGTATGCCCATGAGCTTGCGCGTGTTCGCTTCGCTCCGGGTGTCCTTGTGGTGCTTTGCGATATGCAGCGACTTGTTTGCAGCATTCCACGCCCCACGGTGGCGACCCGAGAGGAACAGCGCATGCGCAAAGAAGCAGGCCACGTCAACGACGTAGCTTCCAATCTTCTCACGCAAGTTGGACGCAACGGCCATAGAATGAGAGAAGCAATCGACGCTTAGACCAGAGCCATTGCCGCCATCGAATCCGCTCTGGTTGTCAGGATGAGCACCACCAGCATTGGACGCTGAGCTCTTTGCCTCCTGGCTCCACTCTTCAATCATGCGCAAGTGGAGGTCGAGGACCATCCACAGATTCGACTCGTGCATGTCCAGGATCAGGTACGACGCGCTCGAGCGAGCTGCTAGCGTGCAGATGTGCTGAAAAACCCAGTAACTCACTTTCCAAAAGTGCCGCGCCGTGTTGTGCAAGAATAGGTCGCGGTCGGCGCTGCAGATCGACACGAGAACGTCGTTCTTCGCGCCGTCGCCGTCGTACATGCCGAGAAGACTGCGCGCGTAGCTGGTGATGAACGGGAACGTCGAGTACGAGACGCAGACGGACATGACCTCTGCTTGACTATCGAGCTGCTCCACATGTTCCGCCAGTCGGGTCGCTCGTCCACTGCGCGTGAGCGTGTTGAGCATGTGTTTGTCCGACGAGCTCCCGCGGCTCGCGCTCCCACCTTCATGATCTGAGATGCCGGCTTTGCTATTCCCGCCACTTGAGCCAGCACCACCGCCACTGATGTAGTCTCCATACGATTTCAGAGCCGAGAGGAGCGTCTGGTCGTATCCGTCACTTGCTCGAGATCCTCCGCGCGACGATGTTCGGCGCTGGCTGCTGCTGCTCCCACCTGTGACTCCACCACGCTTTGGCAACCCGCGGTTTGCGAGCGCGAACCCGGGGATGCGATTGCGCTGGATCAGCGAGAACCGAAGCAGCGTTTCGACCAGTACCTCCCACTTGTTGCCCCAGAGACTCTTGAAATCGGCGGGCATCGCTCCTGCTGGCAGCAAGCCAAGCAGCGCGAAGAAGCGGATCGCATCCTGTCCATGATGCATCTTGACCTGCTCGAGCGAGACCCCGAGCGACGTCACCAACGTGTTCACAGCGCTGCGGTCATGTGCTGGGAGCCCGACCACCTGAAGCTCACTCACACCTCGACTTAGAACAGCTCGCGTCAGCTCTGAAAGTGACCGATCTTGCAAAAGCGGCGCGCACAGCGAAATCGCCTGTGGGTGGCCGTCGAGGAAGGCCATAAGCGGATGATTTGTCAGTGCCTCCAAGACGGACGCAGATCTGGACATGCCGCTCGAGTTGCTCATATTGATGTCGCCAATTTCCGAGAGCAGCAGTGGACGCGGTGATTGCTTCAGGAATAGATCTGCAGCATGGAAGTGCGAGAGGCGATTCAGTGACACGACCTTCTCATCAAAGCCCGCCATGCCACCACCCATGGCCTGGCGTGCAGTCATCAGGAACGTCAGCTGCGGAGTGTTCTGCAGCAAGTGCAGCAGAAACTCGCGCACGGCTGACGGGTTAGCGTTGATCGGGTCCTCCATGTTGTCCATCACGAGCAGCACTTTCAGGTCCGAAAGCACCTGGTGTAGTGGCATCTCCTTCTCGCGACCACCTTCGGGGAACAGCGAGCTTTTGATCGCAGACTCGAGCCCCTCGAGCGACTGCACGCCACGCAGGCGGATGAACGCGACGCCGTCGGGGAACACGTTGCGGTCTGCTAGAAAGTGCGCGAGCTTGATTGACAGCGTGCTTTTACCGATCCCCGGTGGCCCACGCACTGTCACAAACCGATGTAAGTTGACGAGCCCCGCGAGCGCGTGGAGCTCCTGCTCGCGACCGACAAAGGACTCGGAGACCGCCGGCAGCGTCTTTGAGAACTTGTTGGACGGACTCACGTCCACCCATTTGCCCACGGAGATGTCGGAGAACACGAAGTGCACGGTCGACGCGTTGCACTTGCAGTTCTTGGCATGGAAGTTCACCTCGATCGCCTGAGGAATGTCGGAATTGGTACTGGACAGCGGACAGGACTCGGAGTGCAGGTTCGAGGACTCGAGCAGCACGAATTTGTCGCCTTCGTTGTCTGGGATGCGCATCTCGGCGCTCACGCGGACGCGCGCGATCTCGAACGCCTGGTGTACTGTCTTGCCCGTGAGCGCGGCGTGGTAGAATGAGTATGAGAACATGGATGACGACTCGTCCAGCACCTTGTCGTCGCAGCGCACGCACACGACGTGCGCGACGCCCGCCTGGATGAACACTTCGCCGATTTCCTTCGAATGGCACGACGACACGAACACGAGCTTGAGCGTCCCGCTTGCGCCTCGCGTGGCGTCACCAAAGTTGCGCGACGACGACGACGCGGACGACAGCGCGAGGCTAGCGGGCGCTGGTGATGGTGGCAGCTCGTCGCCGTCAAAGCTCTCATTCGCTGCGGTGATTAACAGTGTATTGTTGTAGCTATTGCTGACTTCGTCAACGAGCAGCGCGCCGCCACCGCTCAGGATACTGCGCAGCGTCGCGGCATCTACCAAATGCGCCAGGCCGCTGCAGTGTGTGTCTTCGAAGACAAGGTAGTTCTTCTTGCCGGCGATTTGGCCGCCGTGGCCGCTGAAGTGCAGCACGGTCACGCCGCGGTCGAGCACCTTGCGCAGCGAGTCAACGGTCGCGACCGCGCGCATCGTGTGGATCGCGCGCTGGCACTCTTGGAAGATCTTGCCCAGGTGCATCTGCTCGTAGTTAATGTTAAGCGCCGGCACGGGCTTCAGTCGCCGGCTCGAGCTGCTGCTGTTGCCACTACTGTCGGGGGTTTGGAAGACGAATGGCAGCGAGTAGAGCGTGGCGAGGTCCACCCACGTGTTGTGGATGCCGTAGACGCTCGACGTCTCGGTGATCGTCGTGCAGTCCGAGAGCGTGTCGCTCTTGTCCTCTTCGTCAATCGCTTCTTCGTCAGCGTCCCCTTCTTCGTTGCGCTCTAAGCCTCTCGTATCTGCACACAACCCGTCAAGCACAGTGCGCGCAATACGCTCGTTCGCTTCTTCAGTCAGCAGTTTCTCCTTCTCGCGCTTCGCACCCGCCGTTTGCTTACTCTCTTCATCATCACCACCACCTACAACAGTACTGGCGCTACCCACAGACACAATAGACAACGCCTCCTGGTTGCCGTCCGCCATAAACTGCTTGGCGCGCAGCAAAAGCTCTGCTTTCCGCTGGACGGTCGCGAGGAACGCGCTGTCATCACCATCGCTCCGCTGCGCTTCTTGCTGCTGCCGCCCATTGTCGCCCTTTGTAGGGAGCTGGTGCTGCGCGAGGAGCTTCACGAGCGCCCAGAGCTCCTGTTGCAGCTGCTCGGGCGTCGTGACCACGACAGCGCCATCATCGTCATCTTGTTGCTGCTGCGGCGGTGGCGACGGCGACGACGGGTCGCTCTGCGTCATGTGAGCAAAATTCTGGACTGCGGGTTCTCTTCCACCCTTGACTGCACAGTAGCCGTTGAATTTGCACTGTAGAAATATGTATATCGATTTGTAGATAATATAAACTACTAGACAGGAATAATAGCTTTGATGAAGAAAAGTACTGTGGATCAGAAGGATCATTTTGTAGAGAGTATGCAAATAAAGTGATCGTTTTCTCAAAGCATTATCTTTCCTTGCGGTAATGAACATAACAACATCAGCAACAAACAACAACACACACACGCTTGTTTGTTTGCTTGCTTTTGACTTGTTTTGTTTCTTTATTCGCGAGTTCCTTCATTTGGGCTCGTGCGCAACGAGATAAATACTTGCATGAGCGCCTCCATCATTCGCGACTCTCTCTCTCTCCTAGCAGGCGCCTTCAGTCCTTTTAGCTGCATCTAATACTCACGCGCCGCTGAGCTGGTGCAGCGAGCAGAGATTGCCGTTGCGCTCATACGCGGGCTTTTTACAACCCTCCACCACACAGCGCTTGCCTGCAACAAACAAACAAGCAAGTCAGCAGCCACACAAGTCCACTTGGTGTACACGCACGTAAATGCGTACATGAAGCACATACCGCCGCCGTGCGCCCAGCAGAGGCCGTTGGAGACCGCGGTCTTGGTGCAGCCATCACCGCTGCAGTTCTTGCCGCCGCCGTGGGACCAGCAGACGCCGCGTGACTTGGCTCTGTTGTCGCAGCCGTCGATCGTGCACTTGGTCGAGCCGCCTGCAATAGAGCGATACACAAGCATATAAGGATGAGAATGAGAATGTGGACGGCGGTCCATCAACGCCTTTACATAGGAAGTAGAGACGCACCGTGCTTCCAGCAGACGCCGAGGTTCTTGGCGCTGCTCGCGCAGCCCGCAATCGCACATCGCTTGCCTCCCTGCACGACAAACACAAGCAAGGATGGGTACATACGAATCAACAACACACAACAAGAGCGTCGTCAGCAAACCAAACCGATCGCGCGGTGAAATACGAGACATGAATGCGCACAACACTCAAGCGCATCAGACAAGGATCGCACGCAAACGCATACAACACAGTTCAACTCGTTGCAGTGCGCGTCAACTTGTGTTCATGCTTCGAATTTCGAACCATAAGCACACACGCGACTGGCGAGGCCAACAAACAAGCCACACAAGCCACGCACCAAACAAGCAAGACAAGCAAACAAGCAAACGTACCCCGTGGCCGATGCAAAGTCCGCGGTTGACCACGTAGCGTGTGCAGCCGTCGAACTTGCAGATGCGCGACTTCTTGATCTGGCTGCGGCTCGAAACCCCCAATCCCGATGCCGTCGCTCGTCTCGCAGCTGCAGCAGACGACTTGCCAACTATGCGCGATGCTCTCGCGACCGTCCCTCCTCCCCGTCCTCCGCCACCATCGCTGCTGTTGCTGCGTGGGGCGGATGTATCTCGACGGTCTGCGCATGAGAGTTCGAAGAGGCGCGTTAGGCATGCGAGCTGGCAACTGTAAGGTCGCAATGTGAATACAAACACTGAACGTACCGAAGCTGGCGTCGCTGGAGGCGTCGCCCCAATCGTTCTCTTCCTCTTCCTCGTCGTCCTCTTCTGCTCCTGCGTATTCGTTCACTTGCAGTGCGTGGTCGTATCTTCCTGAAAGACCCCGTTGCTGCTGGGGATGGCTACTCTGTCGGTCGTTGCCGAGGATAAACGCGAGTGACGACTTCCCGGACTCGAGGTGCTGCTGCTCGTGTAACTCTTGAGGACGCGCGTTGTTGCTGTTCTGGTTGCTATTCTCGTTGCCGTACGAGAAAGAAGACCCATACGCACTACTACTATCGTCTACCATGTCCATAGCCGCATTAGTCACCACGTCCTCTGCGTTCATGATCGCGTCCAGGCGAAAGGAGCCGGGGCGGGACAGCGTCGGCGGTCGCGGGAGCGGCGACTGCGCGAACGGGAACGTGCGCTGCATGCGCTCGACCAGACTCCTGTCCGTCGTAGTTGCGGATGCGGACGCTGTGGACGCGTCGTCCTCATCCGTCCAATAGTTGTTGTGGTCAGCGGCCGCGTTGACATCTTTGTGAGCTTCTTCCATGATCGGGTGCGCTGGCGTGGTCTCGTCGGACGGAACCATCACGCCCCAAGTGTGTGTGCGCGCCCACCTTGTTGTGCGCAAGTCGCTTGCTGAGTGGTCGCCCGGCAGCTGAGCAGTGTGTTTGCTTGTGCGCAAGCAAGCAAGCGTTTCCACCGAGAGACTGACTGAGAGGGAAACCCAAACAAGTCGAACCCACTCACTGCGGCCTGACTCACGCGGACGATTGATTTAATCCGAAGAGCTCACTTGCTGGCACCGCCTCTATAGTTGCGCGCCTATCGGAAAATGAGCGTCCGCGTGTGGCTCGTGGCACTTGCGTTCGCCCGCTGCCGGCGCTTGTTTGCTTGTTGGACTTACTTTTCGCTGCTCAGGGCTCGCTCGCTGGCAACGACGGCAAGAGCCAAAGTGCAAAGCACCGCACGATGGGCGAGCGACCGCAAGGGTGGAACAGCCTGTATGTGGGCAGAGATTTAAGGCAAGACAGGGGGACAACGGCGGAGGGAGAGGACGATCTTGCAATTTCTATGGCACTGTTGGTAATGACCCAACAACCTCATGGAAGAAAAAACCCTGCACAACAAGTGCCGCAGACTTGTTGTATTTGCTGTTGCGCAGACTTGCTTGCTTGCTTGTTCGGAAGCTAAACCTGATGATGGTGGTGGTGGTCGCAGGTACCCTTAACAATACTTGCGCCTTTTATCTTCCACGGCCTGTTTACTGTGGTTGCGTGCCGCCACGTGTGGTGAACAGAGACTAGGCACACAAGTCAAGGCAAGGCAAGCACGTTTTTCTGCGCTTGTGAACGCTCAGCAGCAAGCTTGACTTGCTTGTCGGGATTCATGTGGCTCTTTGACTGAAATCCATCAGTTCCTTTCGCAAACAAGTAGAAAAGAACATGAGAAAACAACCACGGAAAGTGATGAACTTTGCATCGAGAATCGACGACCATTTTCAGGGTTTGCAAGTCGTCCGCCGTTGTGTTAAAAAGACAACGAGACGGACTTCACACTTGTGCTTGGTGTTTGTTGTTGCCTGGTGACGCACACACAAGTCAACGTGCCATGTGTGCGTCGGTTACTCAACAAAACTTGACAAGCCAACAGTCTGACTCGCTGCAAAAAAGAAAGATATTTTGTGTGCGGGACAATTTGACGTGCGCTGAAACAGGAACCATAGAAAGCGTTGGTTGCTTGACTCAACACGCCCATGACCATGCTTCGTCTGTGGAGATGTCGAGAAGTGAGGCCAGAACAAAGCACACAAGCACAGGTTGTTACTTACGCGCAAATGCAAAATACAAAATGCAAAGACACATAAAAATGGCATACAATCCGCAATATGTGGTGGGGCGATCTGAAATGAACCCATAGACCTGTCCTAAAAGAGCCCCTTGCAGCTACCGAAGACATCAGGAGACACTCTTGCGTCAGACATGGTCGTGCTTATTTATGGTTGTGGAGCGCCGCTTTTTGTCCTATCGCACCGCAATAAACAGAAGATCTGTTGTTGTGTTCACTTGCGCAAATCAAAACCAAGTGCTGTTGCATCAAGAATCACATGCTCGCAACTTTTGGATAGTTGGGAACAACTTTCTCGAAGTGCAAGCAACCTCACAAGCAACCGCTTGCTTGCGAGTATTGTTGGCGCACAAACAAGTCTCACACGCCACAAACACTACGGTACACGTCAGCTTGAACAGGTTTCGATCGTTTTTGCAGCACACAACACAGCAACAACTTGCACAGGATTGCTCTATGGACTTTGCACAACTTGTTGTCCATTGAAGCAAGAATGGCTGGATGGAAGAACGAGATGGCAAGGAGCGCTTCGAATGCAATTTTGCGACGTGCTGTCAGGAAACACGCAAAGGTTACATGGAAATGCAAACGCGTCAAGACGAATGGAAAAGCGCACACTCACTTCTCGGACGATTTTCAGCAAAGTGGGTCGTCATTGGTTCTCCATGGGCTCAAGAAAGGGCGGGGGTGACACACACTTGCCATAGAAACGAGGAGCTTGTGCAGTGCTTGGGAAGGAGGCCATACATCTGTTACGAGCGCTTAAGGAAGTCGGTGGAGAGCGACTTTAACTAGCCATCACTTGTAGGCCTAAAGGGCTAGTCAAAGTGATCGGCTAGGTAAGGAGTAGAGACAGTTAGTTGTGCACCTGTAGACGCTCACTTTCGACGTAGAAGAAAATGCGCTTGAGGCGCTCGATTCGGTCCGCGAAATGCAGGCTCGCCCACTTGTTCAGCGTCAGGTTGGCCGCGCCATTGGTAAATAAATTGGTTTTATCAACCGACACTGGGACCTGTGCTATCTTCATCTGGAACAGCGAAGTCGCTCATCAAGGCGTCATGATGAACTCGAGCTCACTCTCCTACCAAGGGTATTCAAGTCATCCTCGTCGTCATTCTCTCCACACACTTCAAAGACTAGTATACGACCACGGTGTGAGTGATCCGCCTGGAAGAGGTGAGGCTCTAGGTCTGGAACGTCATCGGGGGTCCCAGGTGTCTCCATCTGGATCGCTTGTTCGTAGCTGTGGCGCAGTGTCGACTGCGACACCTCGTGCATGGTTGCACACCGGTTCACCGTCCATTTTGGCTGCTCTGAATGAAGCTTTGATAGCAGAACAGTAGATCTCATGATGTCGCTCGTACCTTTCCGTTTCTTTCTACTCGACTGCTCTTCGGCCGGACCTGATGCCGTGGACTGTGCTGCTGCACAAGCGGGGGGTGTTGATCAGTAGGTTCACGGCCTCTTCACTCTCTGAGATGTGAGTCGCGAGGGCAGCTCTGCCGGACGTTGTTGTCAAATCGGCACGAATTGCGATGCAGCTACCTGGTCCCGCGGCGGTGAGTGCAGTGGCGATAGGAGCAATCGAGGATTTTGCTGAGGCGACGTACACCTTAGCGCTGTTTTCGACGAACGCCTCAGCCAGCAGTTCAGTAGTGCGTCCGCAGCCAGCAATCACCACGACCTTCCCGACGATACCGAAGGGCTCTTGAAGAGCGAGTGTGAGAGCAACCAGCGTCGACTCGTCTTCACTCGGCTGTCGGTGGGCTTCCACAGCGGAACGAACCTTGTGCTTGCCGAGGTGACTCGCACAGTTCACGTGGGTGGTGGCACTAGAGCTACTGATGAGCGGCATGGCGCTGCTGCTGTGTGCTTGCTGCTGGGGGAGTATTGTTTCTGGAATGAAGCGTACAATTTGAGCAATGCAAAGAGCAACGAGCAAAGAACGAGTGCTTATAAAGGGAGGAGACCATCACTCTACGTCGCAGGATTTGATTTTTTTGGGTTTAAATAAACTACGCAATAGCATAATGCGTGAAATCAGCCACTTTCTGGCACTTTTTATTTGCTGGACATTTTACAGCATATTTACATGCTGCTGTGTACAATCAAATTCTTCTATTTTTGTTTCCTTTCTTGAAAAATCAACTTTGAAGGCAAGATTACCACCTCTACTTCGGAAATCAACGTTGAAGGCTAGATTACTGTACAGCTTTGAAGTCTAGGTGTCAAGGTGCACGAAACCGCAAGCGCAAGCCCAAGCGCCCCGTCATGGGCAATGCGAGGAGCTCATTTCCGACAAGAGACTCGCGTGCCCGACACTGGAAGAGCTCTTTCGACAACAGCAAAGCCACTACTTGTGGTTGGCCCGCTTCACCGCAACCCAATAAAGAGGTTTCCCAAGTGACCCTCCTCCTGTGCTCTCGCACTTCAAGTGAGCATCATGCGGCTCTGGAGTCTACTGTACGCAAGCTCGCTGCTCGTGTCGAGCGTCGCGGCTGCCGTGATCGCCACGAGCATTTACCGCCACTCGGAGTTGCGCGTGTCGGCCGCGCGCTCCATCTTCTTCTTCTTCTTCGCCTACCTCTGGCTCTGGTCGCTCTTCCGCGGCGTCTTCTACGTCGACGTCTTCCTGCTGGATGACCGGGCCTTCACAGCCCAATTCACGAACACTAGCGACAATGGCTATTACGACAGCGAGGGTGACAGCGAGTACTATGACGCGCTGGGCCTGCGCGGCGTGGCGCAGGTGGCCAACCTCACGCGGCCGTGGCTCTCGTTCATCCTCGTCATGGGCGACACGTGCCTCATGGCGAGCTCGCTCTGGATGTTCCCCATGACGTGGGAGCTCTCGCGGCTCGCGCGCAAGTCCATGGACCGCGGCGCACAGCGTGAGCGCCTGGCCGCGCGCAGGTACTGCAAGTGGCTGCACGCACTTACGCTGCTCTTCTTCCTGGCCGAGGCCACGTACTCGATCACCAACCACGGCTTCAACACGCGCTCGTACCGGATCCTCGTGAGCGGCAACACGATCCAGCTCATCACACTCGTGTACGTCACTTACACGCTCGTGCGCCTCAAGCTCTCGGGCCGCAAGTACGAGACGATCAATGGCGCTCAGGTCGCGTCACCACTGTACCGGCGCATCAAAGGCATCATGATCGTCTATGGTTTGTTCTCGTTCCAGTACCAGATTATCTCGCTCGTGCTGCTCTGTAGCAACTTTGAAGTGGCGATCCCGACGCTCATGGTTGGCGTCAGCACGCTGCTGTTTGACAACTCGGGCACGGCACTGGCTATTGCCATCGGCTGCTCGCAGGAGTGCTTCTATCGGTCCTTCCAGCGGTACGTGCCTGAGGAGTACGCCGAGGCGTTCTACGTCTCGGACCCGAGCTTACCAATGAACTCGGGTGCGAATCGCAACACGCCACCGCTGCACAACCCCGTGTTTGTGTACACGGACATTGAGTCGTCGACGCAGCTTTGGGGCTTTCAAGACGGCGCGATCATGGCTCGCGCGAACGAGATCCACGAGCAGGTCATTCGCCATTCGCTCGCCGAGTACCGCGGCTACGAGATCACGACCTGCGGCGACGCCTTCCAGCTCGCGTTCCACAATATCAAGGACGCTGTCGAGTACTGCACGCAGGTACAGTTCAAGCTGCTCGAAGTTGACTGGCCCAAGAAATTGCACAACCTCATCCCGTCCACTGCACGCAAGAAGACCAAGGCTAAGAAGCTCATCTTCAGCGGCCTCAGGTTGCGTATGGGCATCCATGACGCCCAACAGCGATACGACGGCGTGCTCGTGAACGCAATCCACCCGGTCACGGGTAAAGTCACGTACACGGGGCTATCCGAGATCATTGCAAATGAGATCGGGGACGTGGGGATGGGCGGTCAGATCTGCGTCACCTCACGCGTGGCTGCCTGGATCAGTGAGCACGACAAGATACTCAAAGTGCCCTGCGAGGTCGAGCGCGTGAGCTGCCACTTGATCCCGCAGCTGAACCTGGCCATGGACGTCTTCCAGGTCGTCCCGCGCGGCCTCGAGGCCCGCAAGAAGGCGTACCAGTGCTACTGGGACATGCGTCTCGAGTCCATCAAGGTTGGTATTGAGGATTGAATGATGAAGAGCTTCTTCGAGCGTTCCTGTCCAGTCATTTAAATATTTAAGGTACGATATTCACAGAAGAAGTATAGAATAATATAGCCATGTAGCATAGCGATCAGTAAAAGTACAGATGCGTAGCATATTAGCACGAGAAGACGGACATAAACATCGAGATGATCTCAGCAAAAAAAGCTTAGTTGGTGTCATTGCCCGCGATGAACGCCGAGACCTGGATGGCCGAGGGCATGCTCGGCATGGCGCCGGCGACCTGGACGCAGAGCGCAGAGGCCGCCGAGGCGCGGCGCATGGCCTCGCCCACACTCCTACGTTCGGCGATCGCCACCGCAAATGCGCCACGAAAGCAGTCGCCCGCACCAGTGGTGTCCACCACCTTGTCCACATGGAAGGTCGTCTGGTGGAGGACAGCGCCGTCGCTGTCGGCCTTGGGGATAAACACGGAGCCCTGCGAACCGAGCGTCACGAGCAGTGCATTCGCGCCTTTTGCCTGCATGACGCGCGCGGCAGTGACTGCATCGACACCATTGTTCACTTCACATCCAGCGAGTCGCGCTAGCTCGGTCTCATTCGGGCACAGGTACGTGATGAACGGGAGCACGTCGTCCGGGATCTTGCGGTCCTCGCCACCGGAGTCCCACATCACGGGCACGTTCGCTTCAGCGGCGACCTTCGCAACGAAGAAGTTAATCTCGGCTGGGATCTCGCACTGCAACAGTACAATCGCAGCGCTCTGGATCGCTTCAACCACCCCCGAAGGGAGAGACTGGGGCCACGTGGTGTTTGCTCCGCCCACGATCACGATCGAGTTGTCGCCGTCCGGATACACGAACACGAACGCCTGACCCGAGGGGCACTGCGGGTGGCCCGCAAGTGAGATGTCCACGCCGCTTTGCTGCAGCGCATCCTTCAGCGCCTGGCCGTGCGTATCGTTGCCGAACTGACACACGAACTTGGCACGCAGTGCGTTCGCGTCCGAGATGAGTCGCGCCACTGCAGCCGCCTGGTTCGCGCCCTTGCCGCCTGGAAAGAACTTGCCCGTGTCAGACTTGCTCGCCGCGACGGTCTCCCCACGCACGGGTAGGCGCTCGAGCTCCACGACGATGTCGGCGTTCACGGAGCCCACGACCAGCACGTGACCAACTGCTGCTGCGGACGAGCTGCTCATGACTGATTGACAAGCGAGATCGAAAATGTGGATCGCAGCAAGCTGCCAAGCAAGTTCAACTGAGAAAGACACAATAACGTCTCTACCGTTGTTACGCAATGTAATGCTTCTAACGATTATAGACCTTCATACTCTATTAGTATTATTTCACAAAGCATTTCAGATTTACATGATCCTCTATACTAAAAATATTTAATATAAAAGGTATATGGTTCAATCAAACAATGCACGATTTCTATATTCGCAAAAGCAACAGCACCAACATGCCGTTCATCATCAAGCCGAGTCTCGTGGAGCACGTCTTCCGCGGCGTGTGGGAGGCGAACCAGAGTGGCGCTGGCACTGACTCGTTCGATCAGACGCGTGACGACGACAGCGACGAAGAAGCAGAATTCGGTGTCACGACCACAACCACCACATCGAATACAGAGTCCACGGACGTGCTGGCGGCTGCGGGTCGCGTGACCAAGATCAGCCAGGACGCGCTCAAGCTCAGCAGCGAATTCCTGCGGCTCTTTGTGGTTGAGGCCTTCCACCGCGCGCAGATGGAGGCCATGGTGGACGACAGCCCGACCATCGAGCCACATCACGTTGAGCAGATCCTCGCGCAGCTGCTGCTTGACTTCTAGCGGCCGCCCACTGAGAGATTTGACGTGACGAATGCGGGCAAAGCTTGGTAAGTCGTGTTGATGGCCACTCGCTTATGCTGTTGCAGCAGGTGGCGACATTGGTGCAGAGGCACCTTTACTGTTGTTACAGTGGCTGAGCTTGAAGAAGACTGTGGTCATCTCCTGGATGTGGCGCTGCTGGCGCGTGAGGATCGCGTCCGTGAGGAACGTACTGTGACGGAGCTTTACGGGATCCAACTGCTGCTGCTGCTGTGGGTCATTGTGCATTGAAGCTGCTGCGAGCTTCGCTATGGCGCTGAGCAGCTGATGCAGACGTGTGAGGCGCTATGATTATAACGTATTTAAGGTCAGTCATTCTTGTCTCAATATCGAATGAGAAAATTGTATGCATACCCACCTGTTGGACCATGTCGTGCAGGAACTTTGCGTTGTTGGTCCATTGCGCTTCGTTCGCGGACAGACCATCATATTGCTGTTGTTGTTGACTCATCTTCGTGAGCTGTAGCAGCAGCGCCTCCTGTGCCTCGATGCGCTCGTTGCTGTTGTGCACTTTCTGCTCCAGCATGGTCTCCACCAGCACCTACAGCACAGCACACATTCAGCGTATCCATCGCATCAGCAACAATCTCGAGAGCTATAAATTTACGACATCATCACCCTGAAATATACCCTGGCAGCCACGAAGCGCGCCTCCGAGATGTCTTCCTCGGCGTGCTGGAGGATCTGTTCCAGGTCGCTGCCCACCTGTGCGATCTGGCGGTCGCACTGTTGACATAACAGCATCCAGCAGTTAGTTTGTGATCAACCACACAAGGCCATCATCAGACACAAGAACTGCCGTGAATAAAGAGCAAGCTCACCCGCTTGACTGCGCTCTCAAAGAAACCCTCGAGGCTCTCGCTCCACTGCTGCTTCTGCTTCTGCTTGCGCTGTGCACTGTCGCGCAGCTGCTGCTGCTGCTGCTGGAGCTTCTGAAGCTCCTTGTCTCTCATTTGATCGCGTTGCTGCAACTTTAGCAGCTCATTCTCTTTTTTCCGAAGGTTGTCGTAGAGCTCTTGGAGCTCTTTCGCATGCGCTTGCTGCATTGTGAGACTGTGCGCCTGTTGTCTCTCGCCTTGCTTTGCCTGGATCCCTTGAAGTCGAGCAGTGTGTTCTTGCCTCAGTACATCAGCATGCCGCACTAGTGACACCATTGCTTTCCACTGCGCCCAGCCCTTGAGTTTGAGTCTCGAAGCGCCTCGCACTGTCAGTTTTCTTAGAATGCGCAATTTTTTCATCTGAGCACTTGAGAACGCGCGCCACGAGCGGAAGATCTTCGCCAGTATGCGCGGTACAACCCGCTTGCTGTGGTGGCTCTCAGCCACTTTAGACGCCCTCAATTTCCATTTCTCCTGCTGCTTTTGCTCGGTCTTCACCAGTTGTGCGTGCGTCTGAAGCGCTTTTGTACGGAGTTTCCACTTGTACAGTGCTCTCTGAGTGACTTTCAAGCCAATGCGAAGCACAGCACTGCGCAGCAACTGGCGGCGGCAAGTGAACTGGGCAATATGCTGGAACCTCCACTGCGTCCACGCATTCGTGAGCCTGCGATTTGCGACGCGCTCCGTAAAGGCGTCCATGCGGCAGCTCAGTACCTGGCTCCTCACGCCCGCGAGCGCCTTCCAGTGCAGGAATATGCAGCCGCGTCGTAACTGAAGCAACTTTGTAGTGAGCTTGTGAAGTTGTTGAGCGCGTTGCTGACGTCGCTGGCTCTGAATGCGCAGCCCACGACACCACTTGACGAACGCCTGGCTGAGGATCTCCTGGCGCTTGTGGCGCAGCGTCTGGTCGATGAGCTGCTGGTGGAGAGCAGTTCGAGCCTGGGCTTTCAGTCGCGGAGCTACTGGCAGTGGTGAGACTGGTGGCGAGATCACCGTAGATTGTGTTGTAGAATTCGATTTGGAGTTTTGAAGCGATCTGGCAACCTCCGAGAGCCTTGACCTCGAAGTACTAACATTCTTCTTCTTCTGCGAGACTCGTACAGGCTCGGAGAAGCTTGGAAGAGAGTCATTCAGGCTCTCAGGCGCGTCGTCCTCTTCAGTAAAGTCAACTCTGTCAACCGGATGTCTTGCTGTTGCTATTGGTGGCGGTGAAACCTTCACTGAAGCGCTTGTAGGCTGAAGCTTTCTCTCCATCATCGCCGGTAGTTCGTCTTCACTCTCTTCATCAGCCGAGTCTCCCTGAGTCTGATCAGCACCCTGATCACCTGTGTCTGTGCTCGGCCTCGTCAAAGAGTTGCTGGAGGACGCCAAGTAACTCGACCCAAACGCCGTCTCGCCATTGAGAATCTGCAAAGAAACCAATTGCGAAAATGGTCAGCCCTCGAAAGTCAATCTCCCACATGTTTCGCTGGTCCCTACGTACGCTATTGACTTCGCGGAGCTGCTGCGCGAGTCGGAGCTTCTCCATCTCGGCATGGTTCCTCTCTGTCGTCGATAGAGACACTCGTTCATACTGGCGATGACCTTCTGCTGACGACGATGAGCTCGCGAGACTCGCTCTGTTGATTCTGTCATTCGTCCGATTAAGAATCGAGTCTTCTAGGAATGACACTTGCGAGGTTGAGTTCAGGCTCACGCTGGACGCCAAGAGCGATGGCGGCGGCTCCATGGCCATGGGCCGCGATGCCGCGCCACCACGCTTGCGACTGGAGCTCTGGCGCAATTTGCGCTCGACAAACTCACTCAAAAGGGAGTCAGAAGACGCATCGAGCAAGAAGCGACCGAGTTGCTCTCTCGATTTCGAGCTTGACGCAGTAGATTGCGAGCCTGAGATCAGTCGTATCGCCTCATTCTTGGGCGTTCGTGGTCGAGGAGCACTTTTGGTAGAAGCGTGTGGACTGGGAGCCGTTCGGTCGCCTCGGAGAGTGTCAAGAGCTCTTCGAAAGGATGCTGTGGTACTGCTGGTGCTCGCATTCACGGTACTATGCTGTGGTGACGGCGAGGCTGTGAGCTCAAAGGTATAGCTCGTGCTCGGATCCCCGAAGGCGATGCGGTCACCGTGTACCACCGGTGCACCCTCGATGGGTACAATGCGGCCGTTCAGATAACACGCGCCATTGCCATTGCCACCGAGTCCTGATGAGGAGGAGAATGGAACGATCGTGCCCGAGGACTTGTCTACAGAGAGGGTCAGCAGCGCGTGCAGGTCCAGCACGCCCGCGCGACGCACCACGACGTCGCACTTGGAAGGTGACGCCCCGATGAGCGTCTTGGAGGAACGCAGCTCGTGGGTGGCGGTGCCGCCGTTGCCACGCAGGAACGGCATTGCGTCACGCTTGAGGACTTGGTCAATCGATGTGCAATGATCAATGGCAACTAGTCGCGACTGTTGACACTTTTGGGTTGTGTGAGGATACTCAACTGGATAAGCCCCATGATGAGCAATAGACACACGGGCGCTGGTTCATAATGGAAGACACCTCAAGGAGACAAAAGACAAGAAGGATGGATGGCTGAGGGCGCGTTCAAACAAAAGCACTCGATGCGCGCATGGAGAGCTTTTATTCTGTGCGTAATTATTTCCACTCGAGTCCGAAGCGCAGCGCAACGCAGCAGCGATTTCCCGCTCAAATCAATCCACCACGGAATAAATTCACTGGCATTTACGCCTTGGTGCGGCGGCTGCGGATGGTCTTCTTCTTGAGCACACCCTTCTCGACCTTAGCGACCGTCGAGAGCTGCGACCACTTGGCGAGCGCGGCCTTCTTGAGGTCGCGACGGTAGTAGTTGCGCGAGATGTTGGCGCGGATGGTGTTGGCACCGCCACGGGCACCCTTGCGGAGTGGCACCTCGTTAACCGCCGTGAGCGGCTTGCGAGCGGCCTTGCCGATCTTGGTGGTCAGGGTGATCTTCTTGTCGTTCAACGAGATGTCCACGGCCTTGGCGCACGCGAGACCCGAGTACTTGCGCGAGTTCTGGTTCAACAGGTTGAACTTCTCCTTGGCGAACTCATTGTAGTTGCGCTTGACGAGGAACGAAGAGGTGTTCTTCGTCAACAACCAGGTGAGAGTATCGTTGGACATCTGCAACGAGACAAACAAGCGATGGAACTTGTTAGTGAACTCTGCGGCAAGGTCGTGGCGGTGGTGGTGAGTATCTGTGTGCGGGGTGTCGGACGCCAGCTCAGCTTCTTCTCCGGTTGACAGCATGCGCGCAGCAGGAGCCCATGAGCAGCACCAGTAGCACCACGTCTGGATTTCGATTGACGAAAGTCGACATTCTGCATCACTGCTTGGTCCGCGTTTGACACTCAGCAACCACCAGGTACTAAATAATCTGCATCGCGACACTGATCACTGTGCATGCTGCGGATAACCCGGGCCGTAGCCATCTCTTTTCACCAACTCAGAGGCGGACCTGTTCGTTTGATGATACGTTCTCCCGTTGTGATTGTCGGCTGCTGCTGCTATTGGTCACTATGGCTGCTGCTGCTGGGCTCCATTCGCGCGGGCTCATGTTCACAGAGACGAGCTGGACGTCCCATCCCTCTCACACAGACACACAGCGGGCACATCCACAGCGCGCGCATTTCATTTCGCACCTTTTCAATCGCCGTTTCTTCGATGGAAATAATGGGATGCCGCTTATCGCGGCTTCGGGCGCTCTCCAGCCCAACCAACTTTTCTCCTCCAATCACTTGCGGCGACCGTCACTCTGCAAAGGTGTCTTTTTACAAAATGCGTAAATACAGCTTCAAAGCGTACTTTGTAAGAAGTTGTCAATTGTGCTAATGCGAACTTTAGACTGCACACTTGGCGACAAGCAGGATGCTACGAACTCTGCGCGCGCGTGCGCCGCTGCTCGGGTGCGTACACACGTAGCTCTCTGTTAACGTTACTGTAGCTACATGGTGCTTCGTGCGATGTAGACGCCCATGCGCATGTAGCTGCCTGTGATGTTTCTACTACGTGAGCGGCTTGTGTGGAGGCGCAAGTGCATTGCTTGACTGACAGCCGCACATTCCTGTCCTTGCTGTTCTCTTTTGATTATCAGAGCGCGCGCCAATGCGACGACCTCCGTACGTGCTACGAGCGACTGGTGCAAGAAGAGCCTGCTTGAGGCGTCCACCGCGCTGCAACAGCGCCAGGTGACGGCCGTGCAGCTCACACAGGCGTGCATCGACCAGATCGAGGCCACGAAGAAGCTCAACATGTTCGTGTTCACCGACTACGAGCGCGCCTTGGAGCTCGCGCGAGAGTCCGACGCGCGACGCGCCGCTGGACAGGCGAAGGGCAACTTGGACGGCATCCCCATCGGTGTCAAGGACCTTTTCTGCATGGAGAATGTGCCCACGACGGCCGCGTCCAAGATTCTCGAGAGCTTCATCTCTCCGTACGAGTCGACTGCAACTGCCAAGCTGCTACAGGAAGGTGCGATCCCACTGGGCAAGCTCAACATGGACGAGTTCGCCATGGGCTCGGCCACGATCTACTCCAAGTTCGGCACGACGCTCAACCCGTGGTCGACCGACTTGGAGGACGCAGCGGTGGTGGCGGGTGGTAGCTCGGGTGGCAGCGCTGCGGCCGTGGCTTCAGGCTGCTGCTTCGCTGCGCTCGGCTCGGACACGGGCGGCTCGGTTCGTCAGGTATGCAGTTAGTTTGTATTCGCTGTCAATAGCTCTTGTTCTTATGGATTCAGCTGGTTCTGATGAACTCTGTTTGTATGTTGTAGCCTGCGGCGTACTGCGGCATTGTAGGACTCAAGCCTTCGTACGGCCGCGTGTCCCGCCACGGCATGATCTCGTACGCAAGCTCGCTGGACACGCCCGGCATCTTCACCCGAACCGTCGGGTACGTAGCTTGCACCAGATCATTCTGTCGTGGAGCAATGCGCCTTTGACCCATTGGAACTTGTGAGCTTATCTATGTGTCTATCTCTGCTTGATACAGTGACGCTGCTGCGGTCTTGAAGGCGATCGCTGGACCAGACGAGATGGACTCGACGTGCATAACTGATGATGTGCCCTCTGAATGGGTAAGAAGAGAATTTCTATGGCTTGGACGGATCTGCTGACTTATTGGCGTCAACCGAGCACTGATTGTTGTATTTTGATGAAAATGGTGATGTGCTGTCAGTGCAACGACACAATTGATCATGCACTGTCGTCCAGCACCGTAGACCTGACGGGCGTCCGCGTCGGAATCCCGCATGAGTACTTCGTGAAGGAACTGCCGGAGGAGATTCTCAGCGTCTGGGACAAAGGCGTCGAGTGGCTCTTGAATGCTGGTATGGCTGGTTGACTTAGGAGTCTACTAATGGCTCCGTGTACTTACTTATCACCAACGTTCATGAATTTGCTATCGCCAGGTGCCCAGGTGGTGAGCGTCTCTTTGCCGACGACCAAGCTCTGCATTCCGGCGTACTACATCATCGCGTGCGCCGAAGCGTCGTCCAACCTCTCGCGCTACGACGGCGTGCGTTACGGCTACCGGTGCGTGACGACACCATGATGCTAATCCCTATCCGTGCAAAAGAAACATACGTACTTATTTATGACTCTGTGTGTTTGTATCCATTATCTATCCATTTTAGAGCCAAGAACATCGCACTAGAGACGCAGGGTGACCAGTCCGACGCGCTCCACGATCTCTACTGCCGCACGCGCTCGGAGGGCTTTGGTGAAGAAGTCCAGGTAAGGTGCCGTGCCATGCGGTCCAATACTTTCATTTTTGGTTCAGGATATAGGCTAATATTGTGTACTTACGCATAACCCTCCATTAGCGCCGCATTCTCTCGGGCACGTTCGTGCTCTCGGCCGGCGCCATGAGCGACTACTACGAGCGCGCTGTGATTCTGCGCCAGAAGATCCGCGAGGACTTCCAGAAAGCGTTCACGACGCAGGGCATCGACGTGCTCATGACGCCCACGACGCCCTCGGGACCCTTTGCAGTGCACAATCGCCAGGTGAAAGAGGACCCCGTGGGCATGTATCTGAACGACGTGATGACGATCCCGGCGAACATGGCCGGTGTGCCAGCGATCTCGATTCCGGCCGCGCTCACGACCAGCGGGGACCTCCCGCTTGGGCTGCAGCTCATGGGTGCACGCCGCACGGAGGACAAGGTACTGCAGGTCGCCAATGTGCTTGAACAGCACGCCCAGTTCGCGAACCTCGTCCCGGACCGCGTCTACGAAGCTCGACAATAGAGAAAAGGAGGCAAAACCCAACCACAGAATGGGATGTTGTCAATAGAGGAGTGAGGTGAAGAAACAGAGTTGATATGTTATGCGTTGCTCAGGTTTCCTCTAGTCCGCGCCGACGGTGTACCTTGCGGCACGGCTGTTCTGGTGGTGCTGCTGTCCGAAGAACCAATTGATGACGCTCGAGAGTCCAAAGCCGCCCTGTTGATTGTGACTGTGGTCATCCTCTGTCGCTGATGCCCTCGAGTGATTGTGGTGATGAGGCTCTGATTTGGGGTTCGTTATGTCTTTCAGACGATTGCCGCTCATGGGGCACTTGGCATTCAGATTCAGACCGTCCGAGTGATGATGATGCGGTGATGAAGAGCTCTTCTCACCGTTAGCATCTATGGGCGGTTGAGTGGGCTCAGCAGCAGCACCCGACTGGCGACGAAACGACGACGAGAGCGTCATGAAGAGCGACGACTTCCTCCCTGCTGCCGTCTTCTTGGCCAGCTCCGTGATGACGATGAGCGCCACATGGCCGTACACGCGTCGCCAGGCCATCTCGGTCTCTGGCGTCCAGAGCTCTTCCGAGCAGCTCTTGAGCGTCTTGATGAGCGTGATGCCCAGCACGTTAAAGTACGATAGCTTGATGCCGTACTTGACGTGGCGTTGCGCAAGTTCGGACGCGAGCGAGAGCAGGTCAGGCGACTGGAGCATATTCTTGATCGAGCTGATGATACGCACGAGCGCCTTGCCCTGCACCTGCATGGATGCCCGGAAGAGCGGCTTGACCTGCGGTGCCAGCTCGAAGAGGTACTTGTAGAAATTGTCGAAGAGCATGACCATAGGTGACGACGTTGAGCCGCCGCCACCATTTTCAGTGCCTGCTGATGGTCTCTTGGCCTGCGCGAAGAGCTTGTTCCAGTGGGCGATCATCACCTTGTGATCCTGCGCCGTCGAGTGCGTCGGGAAGTAAAAGTCCGACAGGAACTCCTTCATCGTGCGCAGCTCATTGCGCGAGAACGGGATCGCTGAGCTCGCCTGATCATCCACCGCCACGAGCGCCGAGCTGTGCGTGTGACCCATGGTGAGCGTCTCTCGTGTTGTTCTCCCCGATACAGCAGAAAGTTCGGATTAACCACTGAACTCAGCGCGACAACGTCATGATGTGTAAGCTCAAGATCACCAAGTCTGATGAAGATACTACACCAATTTCCGTAGCAAGTAGGTCCCAAGATTAGCATGAGAGAGACCACTGATGCGCTATTCCTGCTCATGCTGCTGCAGTTCTACGCGTTCGTAGACAGCAGGCCTACCCATATGCAGAAATCGCATCATCCCCACTGATGACAGAATTCAACAACTCCAAGAAAACCACATACTCACACAGTTCATGGTCATAGCGCTAATACAAGGTGCTTCTAAACTTTACTACATGAGCCTCTTATAAGTGATTCCATGTCAGCAGCAGCGAAAGCGCAGTCGTCATAGCGACCGCAGCACTTGCTGCCCCGCATTTCGTAGGGCGTGTGCCACTGGACGCGACCCCCGCACTGGCATTCGGAGCTAGCGTTGACGAGCTACTACTGCCAGTGTCACTCGCGCCATCGCGACCTCCGCTGCCACCAGTTTCTATATCAAATCGACGACAACCAATCAATTTCCAAAGTCAGTTCTGAGTTCCTCATATCCAAAGCAAATCCATAAGCTCCACAGCAAAAGCAGCCACGTACCGTTCTTCGCACTTGGCCACGCATCGGAAAGGCTCCCTGGTGTTTTCACGGGACTGCCGTCAGCTTCATGGGTCGCAAAGCTCGTCCGTACTGGAAACGTCATCTTGTCCTCGAGCGACCAATTCGCAGGCTGGGGTTTGTGCGTCGCGTCGGTCGCCGCCGACCCCCACTGCCAGTTGAGGCTCTCGGCCGTCGCAGTCAGATAGCCGTAGCCGTATTTGGGGATGAGCGTCTTCCACGTGAAGCCCTTGATCTTCAGGTCTGCCTCTTCGCGAATAAACTCGTTGTTGCCCGCGCTACCGGCGATAATGATGGGCGGGACGTCATAGCCGTTGAACTTGGACGCTTCGAAGACCAGATACGTGTGTTCGTGGCCCGCCAGGTACAGGTCCACCTGGTACTTGCTCATCACGGGGATAATCTCGGTCGCGAACTTGTTGTTTGAGGCGTTCAGCGGTCCGGGGGTCTTGAACGGCGGACGATGGCCGCAGACCACGACGTACGGTGTCTCGGACCGTTTCACGCGACTCAGGTCGTACGCGAGCCACGCGGCCTGGGCTTTCCCCATAGCCGCACGTGCAACCTCGTCAGCTTTCCACGTGACCCCGTCGGCCTGGAGCGACACGAAGGACTCATCACCGTAGACTTCCGTGTTGATGAACGCAAAGTGCACGAGACCCGAGTCGAAGCTGTAGAACTCGTTCGAGTACGAGCCGCTGAGCGTCCCGGCGCCGAGCGTGAGCCCCGAGAAGCGTCGGTAGTAGTTTTGCACTGCAAAATCAGGGGCGATACCGTACTGGTATTCGTGCTAACGCCAGAGAAGAAACACAAAACAAGGAGAGCGCCATGACCAGTCATTAGATCAAGTTCGCATAAATGATGATAGATCTCAAATAGCAAGTCACTTACGTTTCCTACGGTGGTCTGCATCGGTACTTTCGACGTCACGGCCTCGAACTCGTCCATGTAGTTCTTCCCATTGCGGAGCGAGAGCTCATAGCCCAGGTCACCAATGTTAAGCACGCCGTGGAACGCCTTGTCGGTCTCGAGCGCGTTCTTGAGCGCGGGAAGCGTGACGCCCGACGCGCCCTTCTGCATTGGCGCGCCCAAATCACCAAAGACCGCCCACGTGAAGCTATTCTTTGGTGCCGTGAAGCTCTGTGGGGTCCCACTGGTAGCCTCGTCTGCGAGCGCGTAATAGATCGTCGTGCCCAGCGCGACGTTCTCCACGACGGCCGACCAGCACGCGACTGAAGACTCAGACCCTTCGTCAACGAGCCCCGCCGCCTTCCCGTCGATCTTGTTGGTCATCATATCCGCTGACGTGCCGTACACCAGCTGGGAGCTTGTCATCGTCGAAGATGTGACCCAGTCGATTGTGTAGTGCAACTGCTTGGCGTTCGTCTTGGACGCACCGGCGAGACTCAAGTGGAACTGGTGCTGTCTAGTTTTTGTTGCTGGCGCTGGTGTCACTGCTGCGGTGTTGCGCGCCTTGACTCGCCCCACTGCTGGCGCATTGTGCGCATCGCTCATTGTGTCAAAGTCCGTGGCCGCGCCAAGAGCCACGCAGAGCGCCACTAGAACGCCAACAAGTCTCATGCGCGCCATGCTCGTCGATTCCTATTGAGCTGGGGGGGGGGGCCTGCCTGGTTCTGTGCGTTCGGGTGCACGTTTGCTTGTGACTGCCTGCTCTCGTCGCCAGATGCTTCGTCTCGTTCGCTGCCGCCTGACCTTCCTCCGAAAGCCGCCTTCTCTTCTGTCGCTCGCACCCACTTGCTCATCTAGCCTTTACTCGCGGCGATTGGCCTCAAGCGCATCAACAACAGGCTTGTTGGTTTTCTGCCCGAGAAAGGGCTCGTCGCAAGTTGCGCATGTCGTTTTTGGGAAGGTACAAATCCCAAGATGAAAAAAATTGAATTCTACCTAAAATAAAAAAATCAAAGTTAGTATGCAATAAAGTATAAGAAAAAGTACAGAACGCCTAAATTATTCATTTGAATACACCCAAATGAAGAGCCCCTCTAAGTTGCACTGAGTGAAGAACCAGAAACCGGCTGGAAGGTTGAGACGAGAAAGCCAGACCCGCGCTGGAAGGACAGCCTCCTCCCAGTCAGTCAATTTTTACGGAAAGTAGACAGTGTATGCTTAAGTGGACTTTATGGTGAGTATGGTCACGCAGTAGTGACTTAGGACGAAAACGTATCTTTGTCATCTACAGTTTTGATTTTGCCCAATCAGTGGACTAGATACATGTTGATTTCAGCCAATCCTACGCAGCTCTTGAGTTGCAGTTTGGAAGAGCTCAGCTCCCCCCATTTGGCCCCCTCGTCCTGAATCTGAACGGAAATGCGCATTGCCTGCAGTCAGTAAGCCACTCTCTCGACGAAGGAAAGCTCCATGAAAGACGCACGAATGAGCACACATTCAACACTTAGTTTATTCGCTTCTTTATTGCTGTATCCAAGGGCTCGTTAGGCTTGAGAAGCGACTTGCAACCCGCTTCCTTCGCTTCTGCTGACGTGGGGGAAGGAGGCATCGCAACAGCAATGCTCAGCCTCCAACACCATAGTGTCACTTTCCTCGCCCTCGCTCTGTTTCTTCCTCTTCTTCTTCTTCTCTCTCTCTCTCTCTCTCTCTTGTGCGACTCCTCCCTCTTTTTCTGGGCTTCTGTTGCCTATTTGACGCTCTTAAATCCTATCGAAATCACACAATGGAGCACTTACCGCGCATCAATGATGAGTCCATCGATGACGCGACAACGCGTGCGATTCTCTTGTGGTGACTTCCCCAGTTGCTGTTGCCTCTAACCGAAAGCTGGCTTGCAGGTGTTCTTGTGCGCACTCTTCCAGTCCTGCTTTTGGCAGTCAGCGCCACAGTAGCGCACGACCTTGCAGCGCGAGCACACGAGGCTGGCCGCTGACTTGCACACGCGGCATCGCAGAGCGGCGTCGCGTTTTTCGAGCAGCTCCTTCTCGTAACTGTAATACACACAGAAGGCACATATAAGCGTGAGCATCTACATCCACATAAACAACACAAAGCGCTGAGCATCATCAAACGCACCCAAGCTTCTTCATGTCCTTCCAGGTCTCCATCGGCTCGGCACTCGACTGCGTGTGGTACATGTCCTTGAAGCCCTTGAGCGTGAGGCCCTTGTTCTCATCGCACTGGAAGTACGTCTGGATCTCCTTGATCTCGCTGTCCGAGAAGGCCGTGCCGTCGTTGCAAATCTTGCTGAAGTCCTTGAGCTTCTCGAGAGTGAGCGCGCGGTCCGTCGGCTTCTCGAGGAATGAGATGAAGAGCTTGGTGAGCACGGCCTCGAAGTCGCGCGACAGGTTGCCATCCTTGCCGATGAGGATCGAGCGCACCTCGCTCTCCGAGAGGCCGTCGTCCTCGACCTTGACGTTCTTCTTCGATGGGGCCATGGCTGCTTGTGGGGTGCGTGTGTGCGTGTGGTGCTAGCGGTGCGAGTGCTTCGGGCTGCTGTGAACTGTAAATGGCCGGCAACAGGACGCGCGGCAGGCCAAAACGAGCAAAGCGATTCTGTAACCTCCGCTGCGCGCTGGATACTCGGAATCTCTTTTGGCGGGGTATTTAATTTTAGCTATGTTTGATCCTATGGAATTGTATAACCTGTTGAAAACGATAAGAGACATTTGGACTTGATGGAGGCGATCGTGGTGCTGAAGTGAACGGGGGTGACAAGGGAGCCTGGATGACTATAACAGACACATACAGAACCAGAGCCCTACCTGTACACACGCGCAACAGGGCTCTCGATAACGTGGTGTTACACCCTCATCTCTTGGCGTGATGCAGTGAAGAAACCCATTCTTTCACAGGTCAGTCTCCTAGTGATTCGATTTGCCTGCAAGCGCTTCACAGCCACCGACGCATCGCTAAAGTACGACGGAATCATACTGGCGAGTAGTGTGAACGACAAACCTCTATGGTTTGTATGAGTATACAAAATGAAGACGTTTACCACCCATGCCACACAGCTGACACACAATTTTGCCGCGTGTCAGTCAGCTCACTTTGAATTTGATCCCGATCTGAGCCCACGATCGCACGCACAAGAGAGTGCGAGCTGGCGGCGACGTCACGAAGGGCGTACCGTACCTTCCCAGTTACAACGCGACGCCGTCGTGCAGTTGTGCGGCGTGGTTGCCGTGTGAGCGGCACTAATGAACGCGCCGCAGGCCGGCAGCGTGGGCGCCTTTAAGCAACGCTGTAGGCGAGTTCAACACCACATAACCAACCAGGTTTATGGAAGGCGTCATGTACTGATATGAATAGCTGCGCGGTCGGCGTGCAGTATCACCCAAACGCGATGAATTGCCTGTCTGGTAGCTGTCAGTGCCGAGTGCGTGGTAAAGCGGGCAGTCTCACTCACCAGAAGCAGCCCACATGGGGCTGTTGGCAATCCGCGCAGTGCTTGGGATTCGGATGGCTCCCGCTACTGGCAATCCCATACCACGGCTTTGGAAATGGATTGCCGCTTGACAGCCTCCGCCTGTGAGCGCTATGTTTCGCCATGCGGCGGCCCCAAGAGGCAGCCGTCCATCCACACATAAGAGCAGCCACATAAGCCTCCTCCGTGCTTGGCAGTTTTGCTGCACGCATTCAGAAGAGTGACACTGGTCATGCGAAACAGTACACAGAAAACCCGCTCAGATTAATTGTTTGGTGAATCAAACACGTATCATCTTTGGCAGTAATATCATGTTTATTCGCAGCAAAGAAAATAGACTGCTCATATATATCATCTTATTGTGCAGTATATCATATTGAGCATGATTACTTTTGTAAGACTTTTCTGTGTCAGCCCCCTCCGTTACACCTGCGCTGGCGTCGAATGGGAATGCAACCTGATACTTCTCTCACAAAATACCTCCTAAATGCTATATAACCGTGTGTTTGGATCAAACCAGCGCTTTCAATATAGATAAATCTGGCTGAACCCAGCTTCCGCATACTGGAGACCAGATGACACGTACAAATATTTTGAAATATGCGCAAACGTGCAACAAAAGCCGATATGGAATGTACTATGTAAAAGTACTGCTGGAATCGTATGAAGAAGAGAATTCATGGGAATGTAAACGGGCGTTTAGAACTGGTGGTTAAGGACCGTGGAGGTTAGGCGAGAAGCGGCTCTTTTCACAGGACAGCGGAAGAGAGAGTGAACGAGCGAGAAGCAGGTGAGCGAGAAGCGTCTGTGTCTGCGTACGTCGACGACTTCCCCTTAGCCCCCTCTGTCTGCGGTCTACGGGTGTGTGTGTGTGTTACCTGTGTGTGCCCATACCCGCATTCACGCCACGCGCCGCCATGGACTACGACAAGCAGCGCGCGCTTCTCCACGCTGCGAATGGCAACAAAATGGTGAATCACAACAACGCCAATGGCATTCCGCAGCAACAGCAAGCGGCCCAGCAAATGCAACAGCACTCGCCACAACAGTATCAGCAGCAGTATGCACAGATGCGCGGAGGTATGAATCATCCACATTCTCACCACCACAGCAGTAGCAGTAGCAGCACCGCCAGTACGAGCAGTAGCAGCAGCAGTACCAATACCGGCTACCGTTCGCGGCCGATGCCCGGCGCAGTGGGTCCTGCCGTCGGCATGACGTACCAGGTGCGACAGGCGTATCCGATGCTCGGTGGTGCGCCCATGGGTGTCGCAATCCCAAAAGACCCCCAGCAACAGGGCCACCAGCGCTCGCGCCAGTCGTCGCTGAGCACTGTGTCCTCTGTCTCTTCGTCGTCAAACGCAGGATGGGGGGACGACACCATGAGCCGCGCATCGCGGTACTCGTCGGCATCCAGTGTCGCGTCCAGCGTGTCGTCTTCGTACCCGGGCGGCGAGCGATGGAGCCCACAGCAGACTTCGAACGCGTGCTACCAGTGCCACGAGCGGTTTACGATCCTGAAGCGATCACATCGATGCCGTTGCTGCGGATACTTGTTTTGCCAGAAATGCTCGCGCTTCAAGGCCGCGCTCGCGGGCCACACGCACAAGTCGCGCGTGTGTGAGAAGTGCTTCCCGAAGCTCATCGCGGGCAACAAGCCGCCTGCGAACTCGTTCATTCATTCGAAGGCGTGGGTGCCGCGCGGCATGTTTGCGCACATGCTGAGCTACCTGAACCACGTGGACCTGTGTCTGGCGTCGATGACGTGCCGCTTCTGGAACCGCCGCGCGCTGCTGGACATCACGTGGCGTCCGCTGTACATCCGCGAGTTTGGCGACGACGAGAACAACACGCACCGCGAGTCCATGATCGCGTTCCAGCGCGACATCCACGGCATCGGCTTCGACAAGTTGTCGTGGAACCAGAAGTTCGCGATCCGGTGGACGGCGCGCAAGGCGGCCGAGAAGAAGAAGAGCTTCCTGGTCATGTCGAGTCTGCTCGCGTCGCTGGGGCTGAGCAAGTACGCGCCGATCTTTGAGCAGGAGGAGATCGACATCGAGTCGCTCTGTCTGATGAACGCCGGTCACCTGCGCGATTTGGGCATCCCGTTTGGGCCACGTATGAAGCTGCTGAATGCCGCTGCGTGTCTCGCAGACTTCAACGAAGAGGAGGAAGAGGACCGTCCGTCCATGGAGTCGAAGCCCGTGACGCCCATCTCGCGCTTCAAACAGAAACGCGCTGAGATGAAGCACTACCGCGCATCGCTCGTGCGTCGTGTGCAGCAATCGGCCGTGCGCATCGCCATCCTGACCAACGAGGGCGAGCTGTGCAACGTAGGTTCGGGCATCATCATCCACGAGAATGGGCTCATCGCCACGGCGCGCCACTGCTTGCAGGGCGAGCAGTTCGACTGCATCTACAGCGACGACTACATGATCCTCGTGGCGCCGACCGAGTCGACGTCGCTGCCGCCGCTCTGGAAGTACCACGCGAAGGCGATCCCCGAGTGCTGCGACGAAGAACTCGACTACGCGCTGCTGCGCATCGACTGCGAGGTGATGTCGGACCCGCCCAGTGGCATCTACCTGGGCGACGTGACGGACCGCATCATCGCGCGCAACTGGAACGTCACGAAGATCGAAGGCACTTCAGAGCGGACGATTGGCAAGCTCCCTGCCGTGCTCATTGGCAACTCGAACAACGTCGAGCCCGGCGACGAGATGTGGATGTTTGGCTACCCGAGCAGTGGCCACAACACGATCACGGTGCACCACGCGATCTGCTCAGGCACGGACTCGCAGGTGTACGACGGCGAGGAGGTCGACAAGGCGATGCTGCGCACGGCTGCGCAGCTGGACAACGGTTTTAGCGGCGGCGCGGCGGTCGACAAGAAGGGCCAGCTGGTCGGTCTCATCTCGTTCAGCGTGCTACGTCAGGACCGCGTGCGCGCGATCAACATGGTGAAAGGCGCGATCGAGCTGGCGAAGCGCAAGTACATCGAAGTGCAGCAATAGGGACTCGTTTGGCAAAATCGTGAATGCGCGAATGAGCGCGAATCTTTTGACTGTTGCGGTGCGGAAGCGAGCACTGTGCAACAGAGAGAGACAGAAGCCGAGAAAGAGAGGGAGAAAGAGAAGAAACCGAGAGAGTGCGAGAAGAAGTCGCCCATTTTTGTCATTTTGTTCGTCTGGTTCGAAGCGTAACACGAAGAAAAGAAAGAAGAGCTATTTTGCTGTGGGCAGCGCCCTATCTACCTGTACTTGTAGCCAGCCCTCTGTGTATCGGTGCGAGCGCGACGACAGCATGTTCGCCGACTTGCATCGCATTGGTGATGAATTCGAATGTTTCCTGCTTCGAGTGGAAATGTGGCGTTTTAGTATAAACGCCCATGGGGTACTGTTTTCCCTGTCCGCACACCTTGTTTGTTTGGTTTTGCATTTTCATTTCCGCACCAGAGCGCGGGCACAAAAGAGAAGGAAGGAGGGACGTGACGGGAAAGCGTTTGCTCGCGACCACGTGAGCCCACCGGAAGTAACAGAGAAAAGGATGGAAGACGCGTCGACTGAGAAGAGTGCTGCGACGACGTCGTCGGGCTCGGCCGTGGGCGTGACGCTCTTCCCGAGCGACTACGAGACCGTCGAGCTGATCACGGACCAGGGCGAGGAGATCCTGCAACAGTTGAGTGACCGAGGCGCCTTTGTTTGTTCTCATTGTATGCATGTGGGATACGCATGTATAGTGGTGCGTGTTGGTCGATAGTTACGATCTGAGCTGACACTGTGGATGTTATTGTTGTGTGATGACGATAGGGAGTTTACGGAGGCGCAGTTGTTCATGCACTCGATCCAGGAGCTGGAGAAGGCGCGTCAGGAGCGCAAGAAAAAGAAACAGAAGACCAGCTCTGCTGCTAACGCCGGTTCGCTGTCTCCAGCGGAGAAAGATACGGCGAAGAGCTCAGCGGCTGAAGGGCTGGAGAATGGAATCGCAAAAGGCAGTGGCGACGACGACGAGCTGATGCTTGAGGAGAATGGCACGGGCGTCAATGGCGCGCACGTTGGTGATGAGGTCAATGCAACTACGAAGGACTCTGAAGCTACTACAGCAGTGGAAGACGACGAAGAGGAGGAGGATGTGATCGACCCGCGTATCCACTACCGCCCGATGGTCGCGGAGCTGCAGGCGGCGGTAGCCGAGCTTCACCAGCTTATCAACTCGATCGACTTGATCCGCCGCCGCGAGTTCATGGAGGAGATGCGCTGTCTGCGCGAGAACACGGCGCCGAAGAAAGAGGACCTCGAGTACCTCATTGAGTCCAAGTCGGCCCAGGTGAAGGAGTCAAGTAGCATCCTGCTCGCCGGCGTGGACAACCTCGCGCGCACGGTCGAGAAGGAGAGCGTGTTTTTCCAGGGCATCACGCACCTGCTGCGCAAGTGGAAAATCTGCGCGCCGATCCACGGCAACATCCCCAAGCCTTTCCGCGCGGGCGAGCCACTTGCCGTGGACTGCAGCTTCCTCAGTGGTGAGCCTTGCTTGTTCCGCTGATCAACGTATTGGTCTTGGTTGAAATGCTGATTATGTGAGTGTGTGGATATGTTTGACATTAGCTGGCTCGACGTTTACGCCGCAGACCCGTTCGATCGCGGATCTCTCGTTCGCAGAGGTAGGTTGGATTTTGATTCTGGTTGTACTGTGAACATCTTATTGTTATTCACCGTGTACGTTGTTATGTATGTCTGTGCAGCTAAGTCGAACGGAAAAGGGCATGGTCCGCATCAAAGCTCCGGAAGAGTTCCTCGCTCGTACCATTCAGGTTTGTGAGCTTCATATTTCTCCCATACCTGGGTACTGCATTGTTTTCTAAACTCTGTTGTTGTTGCTGTGTGGATATTCGTAGATGCAACTTCGCGCCGTTGCAACTGGTAAACTCGGCAGCTACACGCTCCCATCGCCTCAGATCACCAAGCTGTAAGTCATGCTTTCGAGGTATTGGCTCAACATTGGTGACAGTGAGCTTATCACAACGTGTTTATTTCAATTTACAGGAGCAGAGCCCAGCTTGAAGCTCTGGAGAACACTCCGGAAGACCTCAAGATCCTCGATGAGCGCAACGCGTCAATTCTTAAGGCCGTGCAGTTCTCGGTTTTCTGCGAAGAGCTTTTCCAAACGCTAATGCATGAGGCGCTGCGGAGCACGTCAAACTGGACTGACACTGCTTACAGCATTAGCAACTACGCGTCCAGGAAGCAGCGCATCGACGAGAGTAGTTCGAGCGCCGGTAGCATCTCGGTTCTCCAGGTGCTTGATGATGAGATCCAGCTCCGTGTAAACGAGAAGTACCATCTCCTGTTGAAATTGGTGGACGTGAGCACATTGGCGACGACCACTCCAGCGAACGAGTCCACAACAACCGTTGTTGTGAGAGAAGAGATGGAGACGGACGCTGGTGTTCAGGTGAAGGAAGAAGTGGATAACCACGTGTCAAATGGTGGATTCGGTCACTCGACGCCTCGATCCACGAGCAAGGGGCTTGACAGCAGCCCCGCTGTCACAGAGGAAACCTTCTTGACGGAAACGTGCAGATACAGTCTGCTGCTGCTTGAGCAGGAGATCCGTCACCGCCACGGACGCAAGGACATCTCACGCGCATTGCTGTATACAGGTGCAGATGGTACAACTGGCAGCGGCGCTGGTGGTATGGGTTCGAATGGAAATCAGCCAGAGACAGAGAAACACGACGCGACCACGGGGACGTTGGCGACCGTGTTGTCTGTGATCGCGCATAACTTGCTTAAAGAAGAGGTGACGCGCTACCTGGATGAAATCTCGGCGACGCTCGCATTCCAGAACATGCAGGCATCTTCATCCGGACGTGTGCTTGAAGACGCGCTTCTCCAGCCGATCTGTGACTCGGTGCGTGGCGTTTACGTCAGTCCGCGCTGGAAAGTGTGTCCGTACGACTCGACGCTGTCAGCCTTTGATCTGAGCATCGGCAAGAACTTTACTACTGGTAAGCTGGAGGGAAAGCTTGATTCCCGGACTGTGGTTGCGTAATGAGTTACTAACTTTGTTGCAAACATTGTTGCAGAGGTCCTGATTACGGGAACGCGCATCCGCTTCGAGGACGGACCGGTAAGCGTGCGTGAAGTGTCGGGGCTCGAGGGACTGAAGGAGTTTGTCGAGAAGACCGTGTGCACGCAAGTCGCGCTTGCGCTGCATCGCGACGCGCTGTCGTTCGGTTTGAAGCAGGCGACGATGGACTTGGACCGCGCGAGCGTGCGCCTGTTTTCCGCGAAGGAGTGGAATGGTACGTGCATGGGTGACGGCCGCGTGTCGGACACAAAGGCGGTCGGCTCGATCTACTTTGAGCCATTCTTCGAGGATGATGGCAGCATCGCAATCAGCTGCATGCTGCAGGCCGTGAACGTGTCGAACCTCACCGGGGACCTCACGGTGCTCACCAAGTCCTCGAGTGGTGACGTGTACAACATTGACTGGAAACGGATACCCGGCCACAGCGACGTGGGCAAACTGACGTGGCTGCTGCAGAAGACTGGCATTCTCTCGGACGTGCTGACTGCCGGTCGGCGTAGCTCTTCGGCTCCTGCGGCCGCTGCCGCGATGGCGAATGGCGGGAGCGCATCCAGTTAGACAAGGCGAAGGATAATGCAGGTAGAGAGGCAGATAGGCGGGATGAGTACATCGTGGTGATGATAAACCGAGAAGGGAGAGATGCGATCGATTGATCGATAGCGCCACGCAACGATGACAACCAATTTCACTTCAACATCTTCACCAGGTTGGCATACCTCACATTGTAAAGATTGCGCCCCCTCAACTCGCTTTGCCAAACCTTCGCGCTTTTTATATCCTAAGTGAATGACATCACTGTTGGGTTTACTCTAAAACTCTACATTTTTGACGCGAGCTGAGCTTGACACTGACACAAAAATCACAATCAAATTGATCGGCGAAAATGAGCGGTGGAGGCGGTAAGCTCTCGTGCTCGTGGCAGCTGCAGCAGGTGCTGCACGGCGCCCTGCAGCGCGCGCGGCCGGCGCTCGATCTCAGCTCCGCGGGGCAGAAGCAGCTTAAGCTGCCGGCGTTTTTGGGCGTGCGGCGCTCGGCGCAGCCCAACGCCGACTACCAGACAGGACTTGCGCTCATGCTCGGCAACCGCATCCGCGAGCCGCCGGCCAAGTTCGCACAGGATCTCATCGACCAGCTGCCTGTAGCTACCACCAGCAACTTCAATGAGAGTCAGTCTCATGTGGTGCGCGACGCGTTCGTGTCGAACAACGGCTTCGTGAACCTCGTGCTAGACGACCAGTGGATCGCGCGCCAGGTGGTGCACATGGCGACCGCGGGTGTGCAGCCCACACCGTTCTCTACCGGTGGCCACTCGAAGCGCATCATCGTGGACTTTGCTGCACCAAACCTGGGCAAGAAGCTCCACGTGGGCCACCTGCGCTCGAGCGTGATTGGCGACACGATCTGCAACCTGCTCGAGTTCCGCGGCCACCAGGTGACGCGCGTGAGCCACACGGGCGACGTGGGCTCGGCGCTTGCGACGCTGCTCGCCGAGCTCATGGACAAGCAAGTGCCGCTCGAAACGCTCACAGATGTGCAATTGGGCCAGTACTACGAGTCCGGAAAGAAACGCATCGCCGGCAAGGACAAGGCGTTCAAGGCCACCGTGGACGACGTCGTAATCCAGCTGCAGCGTATTGGCTCGGACCCATCCAGCGATGACCATAATGGGAAGACGCTGGAGTCGCAGCTACTGCACACGTGGGAGCGCGCATGCCAGGTGAGCCGTGAGGCGTACGCAAAAATATTTGACCGCCTCAAGGTGAATGTGCATGAACGCGGCGAGTCGACGTACCTCAAGCTCGTGCCAGAGACCCTGGAGAAGCTCAAGAAGTGCGGACTCGCGGTACAATCGCGTGGGGCGCTGTGCATCTTTGTGGACGGCCCGGACAAACCGCCCATGCTCATTCAGAAGCAAGACGGCGGCTTCCTGTACGCGACCGTGGACCTCGCGTGCCTCCATTCGCGCATCCACGGCTTCCCCGGTCTGGACGAGACACCCTACGACGAGCTGCTCTACATCACGGACCAGAGCCAGGAGTTGCACTTCAAGCACCTGTTCACGGCCGCCAAGCTCGCTGGGTGGACCAAGCGAGGCAGCCAAGAAGTAAAGCTCACGCACGCCACCTTCGGGCTCGTGCTCGGCAAGGACGGCACGAAGCTCAGTTCGCGCAACGGGGCCTTCGACTACCTGGACGACCTGCTCAACGAGGCCGCGAACGAGTGCAGCCGCCGATCGCTCGCGAATGATGACGACGATGGTGAGAACGCGGCGACTCGCAACCGCGTGATCGGCGACGCGGCCGTGCGGTATTTTGAGCTCTCGCAGCAGCGCGAGCGCAATTACAAGTTCCTCTTCGACAACGTGCTCAACCTCAAGGGCAACACGGGCGTGTATCTCATGTACGCCTCAGCGCGGCTGCACGGTATCCTGCGCAAGGCCGGTGCTAACAATGCTAACGTCACTAACACTGCTTGGACCGATTTCCTGAGTGGTCAGGACGCCACGGAGCTGCTCGCACACGCGTCGCAGGAGTGGCACCCGAGCGAGCGCGCGCTGGCGCTGCTGCTCTGTCAGTTCGACGACGAAGTGGCGGCGACGCTTGCACACCTGTACCCGCACTACCTCTGCGACTACTTGTTCCGCGTCGTCACGCACTTCCACGCCTTCTACGAGAAGTGCCGTGTGCTCAACGACCCCAAGCAGGAAAGCCGGTTGTTGTTGTGTGCTGCGACCGACGCAATCCTGCGCCGCGGGCTGCAACTCGTGGGCGTCGAGGCCGTCAAGCGCATGTAGACATGCTCCCGCTTCTAATAGACGAACTCCATACAAATAAAGGATAATGATGGCGACTGTGTCTTGATCTCATTCACACTTACTGGTTACTAATGACAAAAGCCTAGTCGCGCGCTGGACGCGGTGCCGGGTCCGTGCCTGTGAGGCGCTTGGCGATCACGTCGAGCTGGTCGACCACGAGCTCGTAGGCGCCGCTGGCGATGAGGCCGCGGTGCACCTGCTCGTTGAGGCCGCCGGGGGTCGCGGCCTCCTCCGCCATGTCGTCGAAGGTCTCGGTGGATACGGCGCCGGCCTCCGCCAGGGACTTGAAGAACGATGACACAAAGTCACGCGACGCATCCTCAGCTGTATGATACATATATACACAGGATAGTAGTGTAACGTAACAGAGATCGGGAGTGAGTAGTGAAGCACATAGACACATGCGTATATGGGACTGCAATGATATAAACGTACCGACGCCGTTGCTGACGCACCATTTCTGCGTGCTGGCGCACGTGGCGTAGAAGTACGAGATCAGCGCCGTCATGCCGGTCTGCATGCGCAATAGTATATATACGTTCGTGATCCTATTCAGCAGTGACTGGCCAAAAGCAATCAATAGCAGTATAACGTACCAGCGTGGTGATCTCGGTCTCGTGCGCGACCATGACGGGCGTGCCGATCTGCGTGAGCAGGTCGCGCACGAACGCGTTCTCTGGGTATGCGAGGATCGGTCCCGAGCGCTTGGACGCACCAGGCAACGGCACCGTGCGCACGACGTTCTCGCGCGGTAGCTTGACGAGCTGCAGCAGCTCGTCATACGGGATCGTCGCCATCATGGACACGACCTTCTTCGTTGGCGCAAAGTGTAACTTCGGCAGCTCCTATAGAAGTACACAGTTATACATAAAAGCACATCAGCACTGGCCAGTCGCATAGAGCCACGTATACATACGGACATACCTCTTTGGCGACGTTGGGTAGCAGGCCGATGAAGATCACGTCGCTGTTGTCCACAATCTCCTGGTTGGTCGCGCCGATGGAGATGCGCTCCGGAAAGCGCGCCACGAGCGCGTCGGCCTTGCTCTTGGTGCGCGCCGAGACGGTCACGTGGCGCGGCTGCCAGCCGTTGGCGCTGCAGAAGCCCGAGACGACGGCCGAGCCGATCTTACCTGTGCCCAGCAGGCCGATCGTGGTCTCTTGCGGGGGCGCCATGGTGGTTGTTGCAGCTGGAGCTCTTGGTGGCGAATGCGGAAATGATCGACTTGGCAGCTGCTTGTGAGTTTTGTTTGTCACGTATTCTGCGGATAGTGGGAGACTTTGGCGGATCACCACAATTTCAATTGAGTCCATATTTGTATAGAAGTTTGTATTGACAGTATGTATTATCTCATAAAGCGATGATATGCTCACAAATCAACGAGTTTTTGGGAGATGCTTACTTCAGTATTTCTGACAGACCAAAAGACGGAGCGCCCCTGGATGTCAGTCAACCTCGTCAGCGTGCTTGACGACCGAAAATGCCCCCTCCCCCCCAATCTGGTGGTGATCTCTTCCTTTTATTTCTCATAGCTTTGTTTTTCTTTCTTTCTCTCGCAGAGAACGGCTAGGGATGCCCCTGTGCGAGGCTTCAACGACGTACAACAGGCGCAGGAAGGAGCGACGAAGCCTCTACTGGCGTTCGCCCCCCTTGGTCTTTTCTCCTCCACTGCAGGAGCCTCAAGCCTCGAGCCTTCAGTCTGTAGGCTCGGTTTTTTCTCTATCCATCCAGACTGACTCAACTGACTGACTTGATACTAAAGTTCTCCTCAGCTTCGGCTCTCGCCCATGGGCACAAACTCCTCAGTCGCGTGGTGGTGCAGGATGTCCAAAATCGCCTCGAACGTCGGCCGCTCCTCGGGTTTGCTCACCCAGCAGAGCGTCATGAGCTTCTTAAATAGGGGCGGGCAGTCCGCGGGGATCGTCGGCCGCAGGTTGTTGTTCAGCACGCCCAGCGCCGCCTGGATCTGGCTCAGCCCCTCGTAGGGACACTGGCGCGTCACAGTCTCCCAGACCACAACACCGTACGAGAACACATCGGCCTTCTCCGTATACTTCTCTGCCGCGAGCACTTCGGGCGCCATCCACTGGGTCGTGCCACAGTTGCCCGTCATCGTCTGGAAGTGCGCCCGCACGCGCGCAAGCCCAAAGTCCGAGATCTTGATCGCGTACGACAGGTCCACCAGCAAATTTGGGCTCTTGAGGTCCCGATGCAGGATCGGCGGCTGGAACGAGTGTAAGTAGTTCATGCCCAGCGCAGTGTCCCGAGCGATTCTGTAAATAAGTAGGTATGGACATGTAGATATTGGTTTTCGTCAGCCTTCGACAATGTTGCGCTTGATTATAGATAAGCACAGTCAGTATATATGGACGTACCCGGTCTGCTTTGTGTAGTCAATGTCGTTGTCCTGCCGTAAGACGTTCCAGAGCGAGCCCCGTGGCAAGTACTCGATCACGAGGCACCGCGTGGGTGGATCTAAGCATGCCCCCATCAGCAGACAAATATTCGGGTGCCTATATAAATAAGTACATAACCGACATAAATAAGTACAGTAACCATCATCAATCACACACGTACAATCAAGCACTACCAGCAGCAGCACGGGCGTACCGTAATATACTCATGATCTGCACCTCCGTCTCGAACTCTTCCAAAATGTCGGTCGTGAGGTACTGACAGACGAGGATCTTCACGGCCACGGTCGTGCCGCGCCAGCTCGCGCGGTGCACCGTGCCGAACGCGCCCTGGCCGATGAGCTCGGCGACCTTGAGCTCACTAAAGTCGATGTGCAGGCTGCTGTTGTTGGCTGTCGCGCACTTGGCCGGTAGTTTGTCTCTTCGCCGCGGCGTCATCCCTCCCGCTATTACACCGTCTTGACCTGCCTGTCCTGCTTGTCCTGGCTGACCTGCTACTACTGCCGCTCCAGGCTCGTGTGGATTTAACGGAGGGAGTGCACCGTACCCGTCGTTCGCATTGCCGTCGGGCAGTTCGGTGCCGCCAAAATGGTCGAGACGTGGGGGCGCCAGCACTTCGTCCACGATGGGCGGCGTCGACGTCTTGACGTACATGGGCGAGTGAAGGAAGAGCGGGATGCGCGCCTTGCGAGCCACCTCCAGCTGCATCTGCGCCGGCTGCGCGACCGTGCGCACAAACTGGCGCTCAATAGCGCTCTTCGTGGCGTCTAGCTTCGACGGCGTGTCCCCCATCGTCAAGTCGCTCAATCGGTACTGCGGCTCGTCGTTAAACGATAATCGCGACGGGCGAGTCGAGGGCGACTGGGGCGGCGGATACGAAGAGTCGTCCAAGTCGTCCACGTCGTGGCCGTTCGGTGGACTCACGCTGCTCTCGAGGTCAAAGAAGCCGCTGTCGTCGTGGTCCTCGAACGGGACGCTGTCGAGCGAGTCATTCGCGGCGTCGCTACCCCTTCGCGGCGAGAGGAAGCCCATCTCGCTGTCGCTGTCAAAGTCAATGTTATCGAAGTTGATGCGGTGCTGGCCGCGGCCCGAGGACGGTGGGTAGCGGTGGTGCAGGTGCGGGTGGCGGCGGTCCTCCTGGTGGCCCTCGAAGATTGTCGTTGGCAGCTGCTGGTCCATCGCGCCGCCCGCATCGCCACCGTCCACGACCACGGCACCCTGCGGCCCTACAGCGCTCATTGCCGCGACATTCGAACTCACGGTTGCACTGTGCGTGCGCCGTCGCATAGGCTGCTTGTTAAGGAAGCCCGGGTAATGCTGCGCGTTGCCCGTGGCGCCGACGCCCTGCATGTTCTTGTACTGATGTGCCTTCTGCAGCACGGCGAGCCCGTGGTGCGGCGATTTGTTCTGCTGCTGCTGATGGTGCAGCTGCTGCTGCTTGGCCTGCTTCTGCTTTTGCATGACGCCCGCGGGCGACGACGGGTGCAGGAACGGCACGGCGTCCGGTTCCACAGGGGATGTCTTGTGGCTCTCGTGCAGCTCCTCGTCGCTCCACGGGTACTCGCGGATGAACTTGACGTACATCACGAGCGCCAGCACGAGAAAGCAGAGCGAGCCCGACAGCACGGGATCCATTCTCCTTTCTCTTCACTCAACCGCTTTGCTCGTTCGTTCAACCCGCCTGAAGTGAGTCTGATTTGATTGATCGCGTGCGTCACGACGTTCTCGACCACGCGGGCGACGTGGCGTGACGCGATGCAGGCGCCCACACAGACACACCCACAGATAGAGATAGAGGCCGCTGTTGGGCTTGTGCGCGCTTGTGCTCCTGACGGCGGACGCGCAGTCAGTCGGATGAAGACGGCGAGCGAGTGCGACAACTCGCCAAACAAGTGAGCTGCTGCTGCTATGCGCGTTCTTTCACTGTCGACAGACAGAACGAACTGCTGCTCTTGTTCCTCCCCCTCAAAGGCAGTTTGGCTATTGTTTTGGCTCGGTTGGTTTTATTCCAGATACTCGTTGTGGTGCATCTCGTTGTGGTGCATCTCGTTGTGGTGCATATATTTGTGTGATGATGCTATTAACAAGGTTATGGAATTGAAGAGAATTTGACAGATATGCGCGAAAGCAGGTTAGTCATTTTGTGCCCCCCCTCCCCCCCCTCCCGATCCAAATCCCGTGTATCGCTCCATCACCGCCGACATGGTGAATATAACCTTCCTCGTGCTCGCTTGGCCAATGCGTTGAGCGTGTCCTGCCCTGCTCTATCGAAACGCATGTCCGCTCTGCTCGGACGGCGCGCGCTCCCGGCCGTGACGAGCCCGCCGATGCTGACCTTGCTGAATGGGATGGGGATACGAGGAAGCAGAGTACGAATATGAAGGAGGGGTGAGTCTGATGTCGTGACGAATGTGGAGCTGCACCCGTCACAAACTGAATCCTACGAGAAAACCATCAGCTTTCCACTCCGATCACTGTGTCGGACCGTTGCACACGACCAAGTCTGTGAAGACGAATACTGTCTTTGCTCACACGGCAGAGAGGAGAAGAGTCCGCTGGACGACCTGCTCGAGATAATGAGACGTGCCAAACATACGCTGGACATCTGCATGCACTTGGTGACTCACGATCGTGT
>JAADWP010000839.1:0-14424 GCA_023336215.1 Globisporangium iwayamae | reverse complement strand
TTCGTCTGAAACGTACGCATTACGATACCCCGCGATGAGCTCGGTGTACCATGTGCCCACTCTGGCGGAGGACCCATGTCTTCGGGATACACGAGCGTCTTTTTGGAGTTCTTCGTCACGTAGAGAGCTTTGAGGTTGATCGCGTTGAAGTCTTTCGTCTTTCGAAAGTGCGCGACGGCTTGGTTGTACGTCCAGCAACACGTGCCCATGAACTGTCTAAGTGCCTTCTCTTGCTCCTTGGTTGGAAAGAGACGATACTTGCGAGTCCGTTGGAGCAGCAGCTTCTTCTCCGTGAGCAGTGACTTGTTCTCCTCCTTGATAGCTTGAAGTGCTCGCTCATACTCTTCTTCGTCGTCGGTCGACCACGCGTTCTGCTTTTGTTGTTCCTTGCAATCCTTGGTCAGGTTTCTATTACGAATGGTGAGCTCCGTCATCTTTTGAGCACGCTCCGACTTCATCTTGAATGCATCCTGTGTGGCAATGTGGTCGCGCTCGTCCACTATCCAATCTGGAATGTGCGGGAACTCTTGGAGCTCGGCGAGTGAGCGGTTGATCAGTCGTTCGGGCGTGTGCTTGCATAGCGCAAACCACGATCGGAAGCCTTCGAGATCCCGCAAAGCACCGCCTCTCAACAGCTCGTCCGTGTACACCGTGCCAAGGAGTCGCTCCATCATCAACAGTCGTTCTGGCGTCAGCTTATCCACGAGTGGCCGATACTCGGCGACGTCTCCGTGGAGAATGTGCGAGAGGATCGTAGACAACACTCTCAGGAGCTCGGGCTCATTGAGATCTTCCTTCAAGCTCTGGGGCATGACGTGCTGAATGACTTCAATAGCGGATTGCATAGAGCTGTAGAGTCTCGTCTTGAACTTGAGTAGCGTCATCCAGGACACGGACCGCTGATGGAACTGGAGAAAGCCTTGCAGTCTCAAACATACGCGCTCGTCGTCGAAGTTGACGAAGAAGAATGCCCGAAGGAGACCGGCTGCATCGCGAAGTCGGTACTTGAATGGACGTCATGTTCCCGATGGGCGTTCTCGCTCCAGCCCGCTGTTGCTTTCCGGGACGATCTCGTCTATTGGAGTCACGCGCAGACGCTTGACAGAGCACAGGCGCGATAGCTCTCGGGAACGCAAGCGCAGACTCGTGAATCGGGGCGCCACGTCTTCGACGTCTGAGTCGTCTAGCGGACGCTTGCGCTTGGTCGACTTCATCGCTTGATCTTCGCAGAGCCAAAGAACAAAACCAAGTTGGCGAACGCGCAGTTGTCGTTTGGCTGCATCTCTCCAACTCAACTTACGTAGTTTTTCATACTACGTGCTCTCAAAGTCGGTTGTTTTTTATGCTTTCACACCGTGAGGTCAAAATCACATGATAGTATTAGTAATATAACAACAAATCTACAAAGTCTCACTTTCGATTTCACTCTAGTGAATACTTTTGTGTGTTCACATCGTTTTGTGACATCATAGGGCAGCGCTTTATTTGAGTATACTGACTATATTAGCGTTGTGAATCCATTCAAAATAGGGCCTCTCTATCCAAATACAATCTCCATGCAGGGTCCAGTAATTGAAGTGCTGTCAGCTTCATAGTGAAAATGAATGAGATGACAGTATTCGAATTACAAGTCTGAGCTGCTGGTCAGATAACGGGCGTTGACTATGAAGTTCAATTACAAGACCTTTTTGTTCGTGACCCCTCCTTCCTTCCTCATTATCGCTTCGAAGCTTCGAGAGCCAACGCAACGAGCTCATCGGCACCTCTTCGTTCACAAGACCACCACCCGCCGCCCCCACCATGGCCGCCGAGCAAGCCAAGGACCGCGGCAACCGCCACTTCTCTGCCGGTAGGTTCGCGGATGCGATCGCGAGCTTCTCCGAGGCCATCGCGCTGCACGCGAAGAATGGCGAGGCCAACAACCTACACGTGTACCACTCGAACCGCTCGGCCGCTCACTTCAAGCAGGGGGACGGCGCCAGCGCGCTCGCGGACGCCGAGAAGTGCATTTCGCTCAAGCGCGACTGGACCAAGGGCTACTCGCGCAAGGGCGCCGCGCTCTACGCCCTGGGGCGCTACGCGGATGCCTACCGCGCGTACAAGGACGGGCTCGCGCTCGAGGCCTCGAATGTCGCGCTTCTCGACGGTCTCCGCTCCGTGGAGCAGAAGATGGCGGCGCCTGCGGCCTCTGCTGCGGTACCACCACGCGCAGCGCCTGCCGCGTCTCGCTCTGCTGCGACGACCTCTGCGAAGACGCTCAAGGAGTTTCTGATGGCAGACAAGACGGCGATGTTTGGACTCTTCCAGTTCCTCATGCGCTGGGTGCTACTGCTGAGCTTTCTGTTCTACTGGATCCCCGTGATCGTGCCGGCGTATGTGGCGTTCGGGCTGTTCTTCAAGGTGGCGCTCTTCAATCACTTGAGCTACCTCATGTTCACGCACGGTGTGCCCAAGTGGCAGGCTGCGTACGCGCAGCGCCTCGTGCTGGACCCGTCTACGCAGGCGCTCTTCTTCTGCCTCGTCTTCTGGGTCTCGGCGCCCTTCTCGCTCGCGATGATCCCGGTTTTCCTTATCGAGATGGTGCACTTTGCCGCCTACAGCGCGAGTCTGCTGCAGGTGATGAAGCTCGCGAACGTGTCGGCCGCGGCGAGCAAGCTGCTGAGCCCCGCGGCGGGCGCGATCATCAGCGACCCATCGTTCGCAACGCTGCCAACGCAGTCCAAGTGGGCCAAGCTCTACCACCGCATGCCGCAGGTGGCCGCGAACGTGGAGGTGGGCATCGGTATGGCACTGCTTGTGGAGATGCTCACGCCAGCGCGCAACTTTCTGCTTACGATCCTCTACTGGCAGCTGCTGCGCGTGCGCTACATGATCAACCCGCAGCTGGTGGAGGCCTTCCGCGTGCTCAACGCCAGCATTCTGACGCTCGTGCACCACCCGCGGTGCCCGGCAGTCGTGGCCACGGTCTACGCCAAGATCCAGAAATTCGCCATCAGCATGGCCGATGTCCAGCAGGCGCAGGCGGCCGCGGCCAACGGCGGTGCTGCCGGTGGCCTCGCGTCCAAGTGTACCGTCATGTAGAGATTGCCAGGAATCGAGAGACACCAGGTATAAACAGAGTTTTCATAAAAGCTAAGACTTGCATGTGCTTTTGTGTGGCGTGTGTGTGTGTGTGTATTGATTGATTGCTTACTAAGGTGGCTGATGGCTGTCGCTCTTCGACGTTGAGTGGCTAAACTCAGTCGTCGTCGTCGTCGGACTCGTCTATTACGATCACGTCCCACGCGCGCGCCGCTCGCGGGCGCATCTGGCGCGTAGACGTAGAAGTAGAGCTGCGGCTTTGCAGCTGGTGGCGCGTGGACGAGTGGCTGCTCGTATGGCGCTGCTGCTTCATGGCTTCCTGGATCGACTGCTGGCGGCTGTGGGGCGACGCGAACGCTTCAGCAGCGGCGCCGGTGGCTCTACTAGCAGAAGAAGAACGCGAAGGCGCAGGGGAAGACGACTCGAAGGCGTCGTCCTCGTCTCTCGATTGCTGGCTGCGAGCCGCCGCTGCCACTGGTGCCGACGGATGCTTTTCTGTGGCTTCTTCCTTGTCTTCCTTGTACTCCTCATTCTTCTCTTCACGGTCCCCAACAGTGTCATCGACTCGTGGGGATGGCTGAGCTGCTGTCGCTGTTTTGCTCTGTACGGTTGTGGTCATCTCGGGCTTCTTCCAGTCGGCGGCCGCGTTGCTCTCAATGAGCTGGCGCAGACGCGCTGTGGGCGTGAAGTACGGGTCCTCCGAGCGCATGCCCTGGATGTCACGGATGCGCTGACGCGCCTCGGAGGACTCGCGCTTGGGCGGCGACGGGTCTCGCGCGCGTTCCCCCATTCGACCTGCTGCTGTCTCAGAGGCCGCCGCTGCGACTGTGCGCTTACTCAGCGTACCGAAGCCACTGGTGTTCATAGCGCGACGGCAGCGCAGCGAGAGCGCCGTGACGTAGTTCTCGGTCCACGTCGTGTTCGGGAATGAGCCCGTGGCGTTCGCGTGCGCGAAGAGTGGTAGCTTCCACACGTGGCTCAGGTACTCGTCCAGCCCGTAGCACTCGACGCCTTGCAGCAGCAAAATGTCGTGGCGCGGCGAGCTCCACCAGCGCGGGAACTCGTTCTTGGTCGGGTCGGCGCGCAGCGACGTTACCACACGGCCCACGACGTCCACGAGCTGGTTCGGCGGCAGCACGAGGATCTGCGTGCGCAGCAGGCGGAAGAGGTCCACGCGCTGCAGCAGACGGCGGCACTGTGTGGTGGTCAGCAGCCAGTAGCCACGCTTTCCGCCCAAGATCGACGGGGTCGTGCTCTGCGCTTCATTGGGGTCCGTCGAGTTTTGCACGCGCAGCCGGCAGCAGCGCTCGAGGTCCAGCGCCTCGGCGAGCAGCTCCACCATGGGCTGCCCCACGAGGTCCAGCAGCGAGTCCTGGAGGAAGTAGCGCCACTTCTCGAGCCGCTCAAGTTCGTCGCGGCACGTGCGTGTATCGGGAATTCCAAACGCGAACACGATCTTCGCGAATCGGTTGTGGCGCGAGCTGCTGTACGTGGTCGTCGGGCGCAATTGTGTCATGGACCCATGGACGCTGCCATGATGAGAAACAGTTCGTCCCGCGCTCTGGGTCGCGGCGTGCGAGAAGTACGGGCGTGACGAGGCTGTACTCGAAGAATGGGACACAACCAGCGCCGTTGGCAGAGGCCGTGCCTGCTGTCGAAGCCGCTTCTCGTTCGTCCAGGCGGCGATCACGGCCTTCACGCGCTTCGTCAGGACGCCCACCGTGGGCCACAGAACCGCGTCGTACTTGGCTGCGCGGGTGCCAAAGAGCGACGACTGGCTCACCAGCTGGTTGGGCAACGTGCGGCCTTTGAACCAACCGTCCTTGTACACGTAGAAGAGCAAGATGACATCGTCGAGCACCGAGATCCACCACGGAGCTACGTGGTTCGGGAAGCCCACGTCCGGCAGCTCCTGTAGACGGCGAAGCGCCTCCAGTCGCTCGCGCTGGTCCTTGTCTGGATCAGTAGATGGCGGAGACAAGGTGGTGGTGGTCGTCGCACTTGGTTGGTCACCCATTGTGGTTGCGTCTGCCGGTGACAAAGCTCCAGCGCTTTCAGTAGGTACATCGTCTCGTCCACTGGCGGTGGACACTGGCTTTTCGTCTTCAGTAATGTCAGCTTTGGTATCAGTCGCGCCAGTAACTTCTGCAGGTTTGACAGCGCCGTCGCTCTTGATAGCGACTTCACCCTGGACGCCGCTCTTGGTGGCAATCTTGTCTTCATCAACAGCAGAGCTTTCGATAGCAGTGTCAACATTTGGTGGGCTATTGGTGGATGCAGCAGCGTCTCCACCAGTGGTGGTCGCTGAAGTGTCCACTTCCGAAAGACTTGGCGTCTTCTCTTGAGTGTCCTCCCCTTTCTTGTACGACAAGTTGAAGGACTCTGGCAGCATGCCGCTCTTGATGATGTCCTGGATCTGCCCGCGGTCCTGGAGCTGCTGCAGATCGTTGATGAGCGAGACCATGGGCGACGGCGCACCGATCTTGTTCCGGATGATCTTCTGCACGAAGTACATGCGTTCTACCTGCTGCAGCCGCGCGTTCGCGTCGCGCTGCGCCTTGGTGGACGTGGGCTTGAGGCGCAGGTTTTTCGGCAGCACAACCGAGCTCATCTTGACCAAATTCATCTCCTTGAGCATGGACGCCGCGAAGCGGAAACGGCCGGCGAACTGATCGATCATGTTGGCCTTCGTGGCGCTGCTCAGCGGTTCGGGCATCTCACCGTTGCTTAGCGGCGTGTTGTTGGCCAGCGACGTGCCCGCAGCCACGTGCACGCAGTGCGCCACGTACTGTCGTGTGTAGATCTTTAGCTCGTCTACTGTGTAGAACTTGAGCGCGTTGTAGTTCTTGATCATGTCGTCCCAGCGGCCGTAGCCGTAGGTCGCAAGCAACTCGGCGATGCGCTCTGTGTACATGGAGATGGGCGGGATTGACGACTTCATTTGGCGTTCCTTCTTCTTCGCGGCTGCGGCAGCAGCGCCACCACCAGCGCCGCCTCGTTCAAAGTCCTCGTCGTCCATGTCTTCGTCTTCGTCGTCGTCGGAATCCTCCGAGTCGTCTGAGATCACGTACTCCTCGTTGTCCTTCTCCTGGCCACCCTTTGATTTCTTCGAACTGCGTCTGAATGCGTTGTTCTCGCCGTCGCTGTCGTACATCAGGTACGATTTCACTGGCTGACGACGGCGTTTCTTCAGTGGTGAGGGCTCAATGGGTTTCTCCTCAACCTCCTGCAGCCCGATGACCTTGGTCCAGAAGTCCGGGTCGTCCAGCGCTACCTGCTCATCCGGATTCGTGGAACTCACGAACGTCGCCTTGGAGAACGACGACATGAGGCTCTTCTTCCCGTCACCTTCCGCCTTTGGGTCGTGCACGATCTTCGTACTGCGACTGAGGATCTGATCGATGCTCTCTTCGCTGAAGCGCTTACTCGCCGCCTCGGCGTCACCGTCCTTCTCCTCTTTGAAGATCTCGTAAGCGCCGTGCTTAAGCAAGTGCTCAATCTCCTCCTTCGATGGGCCACTGGCCTTCAGTTTGCCTCCTTTCGACTTGGCCGTGAGCAGCCCGCTCGCCTCCTTGCTGCGGATCCCACCCAGCACCGCTTGGTCCAGTCCGAGTTTGAGCGACGCCTGGTGGAACATGTGCAGCTCATATGTCTTAGACGTGAGCAGCCGGTAGATCTTGACGCTCTTCTTCTGGCCGATGCGGTGGCAGCGCGCCTGAGCCTGCAGGTCGTTCTGCGGGTTCCAGTCACTGTCGTAGATGATGACCGTGTCGGCGGCCGTCAAGTTGATGCCGACGCCGCCCGCACGCGTGCTTAGCAGCATGATGAACGACTCGCTGTTCGGATTACAGTAGCGGTCAATCGCCGCCTGGCGGTCGTTGCCCGTGATGTTGCCGTCGATGCGCTCGCAGTGGTACGCGCGCAGACGCAGGTAGTCCTGCAGGATGTCGAGCATGATTTTGAACTGCGAGAAGATGAGCACGCGGTGACCGTTCTCCTTAAGCCGTGGTAGCAGCTTGTCGAGAAGCACTAGTTTGCCGGAAGAGGTCACAAGGATCTCCTGGATCTGGTGTGCCATGTCCTCCTGCACCGTGTTCTTCTGCTGCTGGATGCGAATGATTTCCTGCTCCTCCACACCCTTGATCAGAAACGGGTGGTTGCAGCACTTGCGCAGCTCCATCGCCACGTTCATCAGGCTAGGCGTCTGGGTTTTCTTGCGTCCTCGCTACATCCACACACACAACACAGTGAGTGACAACATGTTAGCCATCAATCAGTTTTCAGGACACACACGCTGAGCTACACGAAGGCCGCACCGCGAGGAACTCGGTGTTCATCTCGTAGATCGCGCGATAGTACTGCTTCTGCAGTACCGTGAGCTCCACCTCGACAATCGTCTCCTCCTTGGGCGCGAGCGACTTCTCGACGTCTTCCTTCATGCGGCGCAGCAGGAACGGCTTGAGCTCCACGTGGAGCTGCTCGACCTGCGACATGTCCTTCAGGTCCCCGAAGCGCTCGAGGAAGCTCTCCATCGAGTCGAAGCGCTCCTGGTCGAGGAAGTTGAGCAGCGTCCAGAGCTCCTCGACGTTATTCTGCAGCGGCGTGCCCGTGAGCAGCAGGATATTCTCGTACTTAAAGTTCTTGTGGATGAGCGACGAAAGCTTCGAGCTTTTATTCTTCAGGCGGTGCGCCTCGTCCACCACGAGCACCTGCCAGTTCACACGCGTGAGCTTGGAGAAGTCCGCCGTGGCGCACATCTCGGGTGTCGTGATGAGCACGTCGAAGCGGTAATAGTTGTCCTTCTTCACGCGCGACATGGCCATGGCTTTCGAAGCGCGGTAGGTTGGATCGTTCTTGATCCGGAGCTGTTCGGCGCGCATGTACTCCTGCTCGGTCAAGAAGAACTCATACTCCTGCAGCTTCTTGCGCGCGTTCGCCGAGCCGTGGTACACGACGGCGTCCAGGTACGTCCAGTTCATGAACTCGCGCTGCCAGTGGCCGAGCGTCGAGAGTGGCGCGATGATCAGGTACGGCCCCGAGAGCTCCTCCACGGCCGCGAGGTGGTTGATGTACGTCACCGTCTGCACCTACATTTATTGCAACAATTGCATCGTCAGTTTATTTCGCGCAGCCCTAACAATCGGAGATATGAGCGTAGGCATTGCTTACGGTCTTGCCCAGCCCCATCTCGTCCGCGAGCAGCGAGTTGCGGCCCTGGTACCAGTTGAAGAGGATCCAGTTGACGCCTGTGAGCTGGTAGTCACGCAGCTCAAACTGGTTGCCTTCTCGGAACGGTGGCGGGTTGGACGCTGAGTAGCCGCGGAACTTGATCTTCCGGTTCTTCTTGCGCGATGTGGACATCGGGCGGTTGTAGCGCGCCGCCGCACGCAACAAGCGGTCCTCATAGACCTTGACGGCGGCGTCGTCGTCCACATCGTCCTCGCGCTCCCACGTGAGCTCGTCGTACGCGAGCGACTTCCACTTGACGTAGAAGTAGCGCCACTTGGTCTCGGCCTCGTCGTCCGAGTCCACAGGCGAGAAGTTGTCCCCGGGGCGGTCCTGGATGTCGAGGATGCGGTCGACGATACGGAACTCGGGGCTAAAGTACTCGTCGCCGTACATACTACCGTTGAAAAGACCCATGAGCTCCTTGTCGCGGAACCGCTGGATCTTGCCTTTCGCGTTCTTATCCACCTCCAGCAGCGCCTTCTCGTTCTCCCAGCTCACATGGAGGTGCGAGAGGTCCTTCCACTTGATCAGGAAGCGTTCCTGGGTCTGCGAGACCTCGTTGATGTTGGTCGGCGTAGATGCAGTTTTGCCTGCCGTCGAAGGCTTAGTTGGCGTCTTTGGCTCGGTCTTCTCAGCGGCAGGTGTAATGGTCGCGTCAGCACTGCTGGCGTCTTCCATTACAACATCACCGCCATCCTTCTCCTGCTCTGCCTTTTGCTCAGCTGTCGCTTCAGCTTTAGTTTCTGCTACTTCTGTTGCTTTACCTGTTGACGGTTTGACCTCCTGGATCTCGTCGGCGTCGTCGTCTTCTAAAAAGATGGACATATTTTGTAGGAAGCGCGTGTTCTTGTTGGCGCAGATCTTGTCCCATTCCTTCAGTGTGTGCACCTCACGCGCGATTACCTTGCCGATCACGAACACATTCTCGTCATCGCTGTCGCGAGCTTTCCCACCTGACGCCACGAACTCGTTCTCGCTCATGCGGAACTCGTCGTCTGAGTCCGTATCGTCGGAGCTCTTGGAGTTTTTGGAGCTTTTGCTGGACTTCTTCTTGCCTTTGCCCTTGCCGTCCATTCTGCGCGCGGGTTTCGTATGCGCTTTCCGACTACCACTAGTCTTTTCACGACGCTGTTTGCAGATATCAATCACAATTATTAGGCTCCTCACCTCATTCACAGAGCATAAAAAAAATAGTAGGTCGTAAGCGTACAGGCTTGATGATGTAATCCAGACGGGAGTCCTCGTAGTCGTCGTCCAGACCCGCGAACGCAATCGGAGTTTTTCGCGCGCGCGAGCTACGGCGACGGTTGGCCGACGCGTCGTCCTCGTCCACGAGGTCCTCAGCGGCATCCTCATCCGCTTCCTCTTCTTCCAGCATCTGCATGCATAATAGTGTTGAGTATTAATGCTTTTTTTTAAATTTCCAGAAGCCAAAACGTATCCAAATACAACCCACCTGCTCGTCAGTCTGCGGCTCGTACTCCTCCTCGTCGTCCGCTTGCTGAGTGCGCCTGCGCTTCTTCGCGACGGATGCTGTTTTCAGTTTTGCTTCTTGAGCGCTCTCGCTGTCGCCTTCTTCATTGCCGGCTTCGTCGTCAACGCCCTCATCTTCATCAATCGTGTCGTGCTCGGAGGACGCATACTCCACGGTTCGGCGCGTGCGGAGCTTCGGGCGACTCTACAATACATAGAGAGATACGCACACATACGCAGATACAAGTGAGCTAGATGCCTTTGCAAATAGTATCCGTAGCAACGCAACCAAAAACAATCGCCTCACCACTCCTTGCGCCCCATTGACGTCCGATTCGGATTCCGAGTCGTTGATCTCTACGACGGGTACCACAGTGTTCTTGTTGGCGCGTTCCGAGCGACGAGCGTCCTGAAGATCAGTACGGAAAGAGAAGTGTATACACGTAGGTACGTTAGCACCAGGCGTCTGCTGACGCGTATGGCCTGCGAGCAGTTGGCTGTGCGTACGAACCATCGTGCGCTGTTGCGAGTGTTGGAGCACTTCGTTCGTCGTGCGCGCGCGGTTCACAAAACAAAAAAGACAAGACTTACAATGAGGCTCTATTTGTGTTTATGCTATGCTTTACGTCTATTTTGCTTATTTTTCTAAATACAAGTAAGAGAAAACTTTCACACCAACCGGTACCCTCGATACCGACTGGTGCCCGAAGACTCATCTGGTCACATCGGTACCGAAAATGATGCACATGCAGTGTCAAACACGCAGCTCAATCCAGTGATCGTTTTGATCATAGTCAGCCATGTTATGTGCATGGGTCATCTAGGTCGCACATGCAGAGCAGAGCCCTCAATAGATTGCGAATAAAGCTCTTCTTGTTTTGCCCAAGCTGCTCAGTTGGCTCTCGGTTGCTGTAGTTCTGGTGTCTGGTGTGCTACTGAGTGATTACCGGTATTTATAGGTGTTTTGTGGATGCTGGATGTATTTTCGGATATTCCCTCGCGCGAGTGTCTCTGCCTTTTTTTTGTAACCGAAAAGAAGCGACGGTTCCCTCTCTCGAGTGCCGTGTGCCTTTCTCTGCCCTTAACTTGGGTTCAGTATGCATGTGTCAGTGCATCGGCAACGCATCCGCCACGGTCAACCGAACCAAATCATCTTTTTTGGCGGGCGCGAGCGATGAAGATGCAGCTCCAGGGCACCAGCGCCACCGCCGTCATGAGCACGCGCCGCGAGAGCGACAACCAGCAGCAGGAGGAGCAGGAAGCTCGCGATATCGGCCTTAAGCGCCTCGACTCGTTCCCAGAGGAGGGCGAGGAGCACTACGTCAGGTGGAGTACTCGCAAATGCCCATCGCTCCCATGCCGCGTCTTTACCTTGAGACGACAAACTCACACACCTTCGTTTTATCTGTGTGTGTGTGCGCGTGTGTATGCAGTGAGGATGGTGAGGTGGTGATCAAGATAGTGGATGACAGGAGTCGTGCGCTCAAGTACAAGCGTCTGGCGGCCGAGCGAGAGCGCGTAAGTGCTAGAATAACAACTGATCTTCACGGATGGACGGTAGGCGTCACTGACTGTAACTATGTCGTTACTGTGTGTGAGATAGGAGGCGCGACAAGCAGCTGAGTATGGAAGCGCGCTGCTCGTACAAAACGAGGAGCTGCAGCTGCAGCTCGCAGCGCTCGACATCCAGTACGAGGCGGAGGTGAAGGAGCTCAAGGGCGAGCGCGACGCACACAAGCGCCACCATGATCACGCGCTGCTGGAGATCGAAAGCTGGAAGCGGCGTTTCGCGCGCATCAAAGAGGAAAAGTTCGAGCTCGTAGCGGACTTCGAGCGTTTCGTAGCACAATGCACATGCCGCACCGCTGGTGGCAGTAGTGAAGAAAAAGTGGCCGACCTCACGCACAAGATCGCAGAGCTGGAGCTTGTGTTGCTCGAGATGCAGGCAACAGAGCAGTCGAACGCGCACACGATCGCTTTGCTTAAGACGTGGAAGCGCGAGACCGAGCACGAGCAGAAAGAGACGCACGAGCTGGAGGTCGCAGAAGCGCAGCGCGACCGCTCGCTCGTGAAGAAACTCGAGGGCGACTGTGCACGCTTACAGAAGAGCGTCGACCTGCTCACGTCAGAGAACTTACAATTGTCGTCCCATGCACAAGTGTACGCCCAGGAGCTCAAAGACAAGAAGAAAGAGTCGCAGGCGCTGCTGGACGAGCTGGCGGAGATTCGGCTCGAGTGCAGTTCCAAGACAGAGCTTCTGCTCACGTTCGAGGCCAAGTGCAGCCGAGTGCAGCGTGAGCTGGCGCTGCTAGAGGATGTTTCGTACCTGTCACGAGCGTTTATCGACCACGACACTGAGGAAGACGCGGACAGCGACGAAGACGTCGTGGATCACGCCAAGAACCAGCAGCGGAAGAGAGAGGGGACGCGGTCTTCAGTATCAGATGAGCAAAGAGAAGAGGACGTGGCAATAGCAACAACAACGCGCGACTCGATTGGTCCGCTTGAAGGCCTCATGCCATCGCCTTTCACGGCCTTCCCTGCGTCCATACGAGCTGCTAATGGGAAATCTGCGCCGATGGTGAGCCCAACAGATCTGGAGAGTCACAAGAAGCTGCACCACTACTTCCATCTGACAGCGCAAAGCATCATTCACGAGAACAAGCTGCACGAGAAGTGCTTCAAGTCGTCCAGTCGCTTCACGATCGACTCGTGGTACCGAGAGATCATCGCGCTCGACATCCCGTACCTGGAGTGGCACGCGTGGCTCATCAACCGCATCAGCCAGGTGGCAGCGTCTGTGCAGGAGGACGACAGCGAGCCGCTTTTGAACACCACGACCCCCGATTCCAGCGCACACAGCCTAAAGGGCTTTGGCGGCTTCTTCCTGCGAAAAGACGGCGATGGCAATAGCCCTGTCGGTGGCGCATCGAACCGTGGCGCATTCCCCGCGATGACAAACTCGAGCGTGTCGCCCTCCAGTCGACCGCGCCACGTGCCATTCTCGGTCGCTCGCGCTTTCTTCCGATTGCTGCGCACGCGTAACGAACCGGAGCTCGACTCGTCATCTGAGGAATAGAGAGAAGTAGTAATTGCCCACCAGCGCACACGGTCGTCCACAAACGAGCTAGAGAGAAGAACCAGTGAGAAGTACCTATTTTATAGTATTGTGTTGATATCTCAATACAACAACGACCCGCAAACCGCGATCGAGACCGCCAGGCCGAAGCCAAGCGTAGCACCCAGTCTCGCCATCGCGTCGGGCAAGTGCTCCAGCTGCTCCTTGCGGAATTCCTCGCTCACGTCCTTGAGCTGCGCGATGGTAGCCAGCAGCAGGAAGTTACCCACGTGGCCCAGCACCGTGCCCAGCACGAAGAGCATCGCGTAGCTGACCGCCGCCAGCAGCAGGAAGAGCTGGTAGCTCCACTGGAAGTCCAGGAAGAGCGCCACGGACGTCTTGGCTTTGCCCATGCGCCGCGCGAACGGCGCGTCCTTCGCGCTCTTGACGATCTGAGAAATGATCGATTCACATGTACATATCGAGTGAGTATTTATTCCTCTACTCAATCAATAGGCAGCAGTATGCATGCAGTCTCTTCACTCACCAGGAACGAGAGCGTGAAGTTCGTCACCGGCAGCGCGTAGAAGACGACGGCCCACGGGACTTCGCCAACCACAAAGTACGCGGTCGAGTACATCACGATGGGCCCCGTAGCCATTGCGAACACGAGCTCGTTGAGTCCCACAATCGGAAGCTCGGGGCTGTATCTGCAGTAGAAGAACGTGACGGAGGCGAGTGTCGCCAATACGCCAGTGATGTGCACCGGTTTCTCGTACAGAACGTGGGAGGCGGCGAGGCAGAGCAGGATGGCGGCGTAGTAGACAAACGACCAGCGCTTCACCTGAGTCTGCGAGAGCAAGCTGTGCGGGCATATATATAGCAATGTCGTTGGTGCATCAGGCAAATTACACATAGCAGTAGCAAGTCCCTTACTTGATCACGATCTTGTTCTCTGCGCTGGCTCCGACCTGGCCCGTCTTCATCGGCTCAAAGACGCGGTGGAAGTTGCTGTAAACAGCGTTGAGGTTCGCCAGCATCTGCACGAGCACGGCGATGGCCAGCGCACTCCAAGTATCGACATTGAAGAGCGACACGTGGTAGGGCTCCGACGTTCCCAGAAGACTGAGCGTAATGAGCACGGGGCACGCCGCAGCGAACAGCGTGCGCGGGCGGATCGCAGACACCTGCGGATGTCAAAAGCTTCAATTAGCGGCGTTGCTGTTCAGTGGGATTATGGAATGCATCGTATTAGTTGGTACGCACCACGCTCTTGGCGTACTGCATCGGCTTCGTATCGTCGCGAGCGCCGGCCGCCATCTTGACGCGTTGAGCTGGGGTCCTGTTCTTGTGTGCTTATTTATGCGTCAAGCGTTGGTTCATAATTTAGTGTGCCACTTGCTCTACACACTATTTCTAGACCATTGACCCTTTGGTTCAATATTTACACTCCAGGCCAAAAATATACGGCCACCCACCTTTTTCCTCATAACTTTGCGACCACTAGGAGTTTAGCGATGCTGTTTGAGTATGTTATGTGACTGACTATACTGTATCCCTCTGCTGTGCTAACAACCCCATTT
>JAADWP010000838.1:0-14438 GCA_023336215.1 Globisporangium iwayamae | reverse complement strand
GCCGCCGCCATTGGCATCGCCACCGACAGCGACGACTCGCTGCTCGTGCTGTTCTCCTTCCGTTTGTCGTGCCATCGAGCGCGCAATTTCGAGAGTGGCGCCGCTCGTTCGAGTTCGCGTTCGCGTTCGAGTTCGCGCTGCACTGCGTTGCGCTGCTCAAAGCAGCCAGCTTTTTGTATGTCTAATATTCGATGTTGTTCTTTGCACTGGTCAGCAAATCCGCTGTCTACTGTTCTTGTTCAAGAAATCTAGAATACTTATGTCCGACTTTGTTTTAGGTTTCATTTATCTCCGATACACTTGTTTTGGGCTTGCTTCGTTTTTTTGCAAAATCAGAAAAACTAGTTGGGAGCGTACCGTGGACAATTCAACGCGAGCCGTTGACTAACGCCTCCCACTTAGTCACCAGCCAGAGGGCCATCGTTATGCGCGGCGTAGGACTCGCTCTTGCGCGGTGGATTCTGTATCGTGATAGCTGCTGACGGCGGACATTTGTTCAATCATTTGTTCATTCATTCACTCATTCAGTGCGGGAGTTAGATCAGTCGGGCGAGCGAGCGTACAGAGCTACTGTATCCTCTCTCGATAATCATGTAATCCTTGCTACTAGCGTTATCTTGTCATCATCATCACCACCACCACCACCGGACTACTTTAGATGACTCAACATCCACCACCACTCACACCACCATCGCCGCCGCGTCTGATACGTGCGTGTAAGCCGCCTCGCCCGGATTCGTCACCCGTTTCCTCAGAATCGTCGTCGTCCTGCTCGCACCAGCATTCCCATTCTCGCGATCGCTTAGAACGTAGGACGGCAAGCAGCGCTCCGCGCAGTTCTTCACGAGGCCGCGGTCGAACGGGTTCTGGAACTTGCCCTGCGCCGTGCGCATATGTTGGTACCGATGCGAGTTCATCACCTCGTTCGTCGTCAGGTTTTTCATCGTCAGGTACACGTGGAAGCCGAACAATTGCGCCACCGGTATCAGCATCACGCCAAAGTACACTAGCCCCACGAACAGCAGGAACCGGAAGCCGTGTAGTGACCAGTACAGGTACAAGACGTATTCGAGCAGCGTCACGTTGACCGTGAGCATACCCACGAACGCCATAAAGTACACATAGTTGTCGCGCCCGACACAGTTGTCTACGAACGGACAGCTACAATAGCACGCACAAAGCAGGAAAAATGGTTGGCTGTCAGTCAACATACCCCCACACACAGTGAACAAATCTCACAGCAGGCAAACGAAGGGCTACGTACTGATGGTCGAACTGGTAGATGCACGTCTTGCACACGCGGCAGTGCTTGGAGCGCAGTGGCCGCTGGACGTGGCAGCTGTGGCAGAGCGGCCGGTCGAGGCTGCTGCTGCTGCCATCATCATTATCGTTGTCCTCACTGTGGCCTGAGCCGATCATCGCGTCGATCTCGTCCGCGTACTCTTTCCCGTAGCGCTCGTCCTTGCTTACGTCCCCTGGACTCGTGCGCTTCGTGAGGAAGAAGAAGACCCACGTGACGCAGTTCCAAACCAAATGCGGCACGCTAATGCACTTCCTATCGGGCATCGCCGGTATGATCACACTCACGTAAATGAGCGTGGCACCCGCGATGTTTGCGAGAACAAAGTAGTACGGCGCGCGGCTGGCCTCCCACCACGCGAGGATGTTCCAGCGATTGCGGAACTCCTGGCGCGCCAGGTACGTCGACACGCGCTTGTAACCTTTGAGCACCGCGAGGTCGTAGGGCGTTCTTCCTTGCAGATCTTTGGCATTCATGTCGCTCTCAAGCTCTTCAACAAGGTACTGAACCACCGAAAGCTCACCACGCATGGCCGCAAGGTGCAATGGCGTCTGGCCGAATTTGTCTGGGTCGTCCGTGCGCAGCCCCAAGTACTGAAACACGGACACGATCTCGGTCGCACCCTTGTACGCTGCCCAGTGGATCGCGCTGTCCCTGTCAATGTCGACCAAGCTAACATCTGCACCATTACGGATCAGGTACATCACCAGCAATGGGAAGCCGTTCTGCGCCGCGATGAGCAGCGGTGTGCGCTGCTTCATGGCGTCCGCGCAGTTCACGTCCACGCCGAGCTTCACGAACGTCTTGAGCGCTACGAGGTTACCCGCCGAGCACGCCCAGTGGATTGGGTGCAGCTTCACCGAATCCTCACTCGGCAGGTCCATCGATGCGTCCATGCTGTGCAGGTACTCGAGCATCTCCGCACTGCCTTTCTGCGCGGCCCAGTGCGCGAGCGTGTGGCCCATAGGGTCTCGCGCATGCACCATCTCGCTGCTGCGCGCTTGGTCAGTGGACAGCAGCTCTCGCATTCGACCAATGTTGTTGCGCTTGGCACATACAAAGAGCTCTTCCAGCGGCGTGAGCTCTCGTGCAGGCGGCGGCGGCATGTGCTGAGCTCCTGGGGGACCGCTGAGCGAAGCGCCGTTGCGTGGTTGGAACTGGAAATCCCCGCTTGGCACGTGGCCATGACTGTGGCCGTGGGCACCGCCACCGTGACTATGACCGCAGCCCCCAGTGTGTTGGTGCTGCTCGGCAACGGACTCCTCCTGGATCGCCAACGCGAACGCATGCGGCGCTGTCAACGTCGCCATGCTTCCTGCTTCTTCCGCTCTGATACAAGAAGCCACAATCAAAAAGACACGATCACTGTTAAACAATCGGTCGGTCGGTCGTCCAAAAACACAGAGGCAAGATAATGAGCAGCTCAAATATAATGTGACGTGTCATAATATCTGTTTATATCGATACCGCTCTCGGTAGAGTGCGAGGTGGGCGACATCAATAAAGCACTTGGCCCCAGTATGGTTCGAGAAGGGCCATAAACCTTTGCTTGTATCGGAAAACAATAACACAAAAACCGCATCTATTGAAACATCTCCATATAAGGAAATGCCCTTTCAAAAAAGTACTCCTTTTTCTCTCGCTCGTTGTATGGTATACCGCAACCAAATACAAAGTGGACTAATTCGAGCTTGTGCCACGATCGTACCAGCATTTGTATACCATACTTTCTATAAGCCAAGACGAAAAAAGCGTCCGCTCGCTTGTTTGACCAACAAAGTGCTAGCATCCACGAGAGCGAGAGAGTGAGAGCATGGCGGGCAAGCGGAGCTTCGCGCAGGCGACCGGTGGCGCTGGCGTGAAGACACCCAACCAGAGCGCTAGCAGTAGCAATGGCGCAAAGAAGCACAAGCGCAGCCTGTCTGCTAACGATGAGAAGCTGCACAAGAAGATCAACGTGTCGAAGACGGCGGTGAACGTGGTGGTGAACGTCGCGCGCAGCGCCAACTCCAACTGGCTGGCGCTCAAGAGCAAGATCCAGGCGGGCGACAAGCCCAAGAAGAGCAGCAGTGGTAGTGGTGGCGCGATTGTGGAGAAGAAGCGCGACCTGGACGTGCGCGCGCATAAGCTCAAGACCAAGGAGACCAAGCAGCAGAGGCGCAAGCAGGAGCGCACGGCCGAGTGGATCGACAACGCGCGCATCCTCGCGATGGATTGCGAGATGGTTGGCGTCGGTTCGTCCGGCAAGACGAGTGTGCTCGCACGCTGCAGTATCGTCGACTACGACGGCAACGTCGTCTACGACAAACACGTGCGCCCCGTCGAGAAGGTCACAGGTACGGACGGGCATATGCTTTATGTGTGGCATTGATACTTAGTTGTGTGGTGGCTTTGATACTTAATTGTGTGGTGGCTTTTGATACCGCACCGACCAGATTTCCGCACGCACGTGAGTGGCATCCGATCGAGCAGCTTGAAGCACGCGATTCCGTTCGCGCAGTGCCTTAAGGAGGTGGGCAAGCTCATGAAGGACAAGATCGTCGTGGGCCACGCGCTTAAGAACGACTTCCAGGCGCTCATGTTCACGCCACCGAAGAGCATGATCCGTGACACGGCGCGATACCGCCCGTACATGCGCCGAAAGATGAACGGCACGGTACGTCAATTGGCAGCAACTCCATGTGTATACCATTATCCGGACTGCTGACTCATGTGTGTTGCTCTGTGTGTATCCATCTCTATGTTATAGAAACTGTTTCCAAAGTCGCTCAAGCACTTGGCGGCTGAAGTGCTCGGGCTTCAGATCCAGGGTGGAGAACACGACTCAGTGGAAGACGCCCGCGCGGCGCTGCAGCTGTACAAAAGGGAGCAGTTTGTGTGGGAGAAGTACCTCCAATCGGCCAAGAACCCTGGTGCGCTCGCCGGTGTCGCGCCGGCGCTGCCGCGTGCGGCTGAGAAGCCTAAGCAGAGCGCCGAGCTCAAGAAGGCGCTTGACTTGGACGACGATGATGAGGATGATGAGGATGGCGTGAGCGACAATGAGGACGAGGGTGAGGGCAAGGCGAAGCAGAACGGCAAGCTGCTGGTGCTGAACTCGCAGGACCTCGCGCTCATGGAGTACGCCGAATAGACAGAGCATTTGCGGCAGATTGATTACATAGACTTTCGAATACATAAGCAGCAGTGTGGCGACTGATTGACCGATCGTCTGTCTCTGTGGAGCCTCGGAGAGCTTGGTATGTGTGCTGGGAGACAGACTGGGGAATGAGAGATCGCCGTTGACTGGAGCACTGTTTCCGTTTTTGCGATTGAAGTCAAAAACAAACTTTGTTTCGTCAAAAAGCTGACTTGGTAGTCAAAAGAGGACCAAAAGCAGGAGTACGACCTGTGACCTATATCTATTCCAATTACTGATAGGCTATCTGTCCTATCACAATCTCATCCACAAATCATCCACTATGTGGACCACTCAAATCACATCACTGGTTCACTCAAATTAAAACTATGTGGACCACTCAATTCAAACTGTTTGTTTGACTGGACCGCAGCTTATTGCGGCAGCCTCATTCCAGAATCCAAACTTCCGAGCTGCCTCGCTCAACCAGCCTCCCAGCTCGTCACCGTCCGCGCCTGTGTGTATGTCCATCGATGCGTGTGTATTCTCCGGTGCCTCTTTACACCAGCTGTCCGTCTCGCTGGGTCCTCGCGCTTTTTCGGAAGCGCGGGGTCTGGCGATCTCTCCATGCGCTGCAGTTAAATTTGGGGCTGATACCGACTTTCCTCCACGTGGCCGTCTCGCGCTTTGCTTGCGCTGCGTCTTCCTGGTCCTGTAGAGGAGCGATGTGGTTGAGTTTGCGTCTGTGTGTACGTGCGCGTATCCGTCTGCTCGTGCGCTCGCTTTTCGGAGTGAACATGCGAGTGGATTGGGGCGTGCGTGTATGTGCACTGACGTAGCCCTTCGGCTTTGCTTTCTCTGCTGCTGTGGTCGAGAGGACGCGGCGCCGTCGGTTGCACCGAGAGAGGAGATTCTTCCGCGCTCCTGAGTGCGGTTCGGCTTCTCAGCGGCGCCCGTGCGGATCCCATTGCGGGCGATGCGCGGGGGCTGTTGCCTTCTCGGCGCCGAAGTGGGACGGCTCGTGGTACATTCATCTTGCTGTTTGTATGCATGTGTTCATTTTTGCATGTTTGAGAGCGTGCACTTTTTTACTTTCCATCAGCAATGCGATGCCCCCATGCGGCTGATGATATACGCAGTGCACAGAGCAGTCGTGGTGCGTGAGGGACTCATCTTCGCGCGTCTTCCCATTTGCTTGCGAGTGGTGGGCGCGTGTGTGGTTCTCTGTGGTACCCACATCTTTATCCAATCTCTACATTTCATCCAGTAAGTAGCAACCGTAAGTGTGCATGCATGCTGTAGACAAAACCGCACTATAACAACACTAAAACGCACGCACGTAACGTAGCTGCACACGTACGACTATCACCTTCTCGTTCTATTCATCATGGCCTTCTTCACACAGGCGTTGCATTAGCCGATACAGTCAAACCATAGCACCGGTCAACGCGTCCCACGTCACTCACTTTTTGACCTACATGTCATGTCCTGTGTGTGTGTGTGTGTGCTTTGTACCGTCACCTCGCAACGTGACGGCGAGTCAACCACACCCACATCTGAACTCGCCCTCCCTCACTCACGTTGAACTGAGTGACAAAGGGCGGCGATTCATCACTCCGACCCACGGCCATGCAGCAGCAAGAAGAGGAAGCGCTCTACGCGCGCGTGCTGGAGGTGCTGACTAAGTGGGAGCAGCACCATGTGCTCGATGCGCTCAAGGGACAAAAAGCGTCATCATCGTCATCGCTATTGCGTGCGCAACTGCTGCACTTTGAGGGCTGGTACCGCGGCGGCCTCGAGACGTACCTGCGCAACGCGACGCAGCTCTTCCGCGCGCAGCTGCAGCCTGACAGCAATGCAGCGACTGCGCAGCCGCAGGACGAATACGCCGACTGGCTCCCGTCCGTGCCGCGCTCCACAGACGACAACAGCGGTGCTGACGCGCCGCTCAGCGTTGCGCAGCTGGGCTCGACGCTCTACCGCGACCTCGAGGCCATCGGCCTGCAGCACATTGGCAAAAGCGCGTTCGTGGTCGTCGCAGGCGGACTGGGCGAGCGTCTCGGGTACGCCGGTATCAAGCTCAAACTGCCCGTCGAGACGCTCACGGGCAAGAGCTACCTCGAGACGTACATCCAGCACCTGCTGGCGCTGCAGGCGCTGGCGAATACTGCTAGCAATGATGACGCGACTGCCAATGTTCGCATCCCGCTGGCGATCATGACGTCCGACGTGACGCACGAGGCCACATGGGAGTTCCTTGTCGAGAACACGTTCTTTGGCATGGAGAAAGAGCAAGTGGCGCTCATCAGGCAAGAGAAGGTGCCGTGTCTGCAAGCGAATGATCAGCAACTCCAATTGGCGCTCGAGCCTGTAGGGAACAACGACGATGACAAGCAGCAGCATCAAGTGATGATTATGAAACCGCATGGCCACGGTGACGTGCACTCGCTGCTACACAGCAGCGGTCTCGCGGCCGCGTGGCTCGAGCAGGGCAAGCAGTATGTGCACTTCTTTCAGGACACCAACTTTCTCATCGTCAACAGCTTCCTGTCCATGCTCGGCGCGTCCGTGCGCAACCAGTGGGCGTTCAACTTCACAAGCGTGCAGCGCAAGGCCAAGGACGCCTCGGGTGCTGTCGTGCGCTTCTCCAAGCCACCGCAGGCTGATGAGAACGGTAAGAATGATGGTGGCGATCAGGTCGCCGCGCTGTTCAACGTTGAGTATCACGAGCTCGACCAGTTCCTGCGCACGAAGGCCCACGAGCAGTTCCCCGACGGCGACGTGAACGACCCGAGCACCAACTTCTCGCTCTTCCCAGGCAACATCAACCACTTTGTGGTCGAGCTCGCGTCCTACAACACGATCCTGAACGCCTCCAAGGGCTTCGTTCCCGAGCTCTTCAACCCAAAGTACAGCAGCGATGGGATGAGCTTCAAGTCCCCCGCGCGCCTCGAGTGCATGATGCAGGACTACCCCAAGCTCTTGGTCGAGTTCCGCGACCTTCTTGCTGCATCGGCAACATCTTTATCCGACCACGTTACAATCCAGAACCAGCAGCAGAACCGTATTGGCCTCGTGCTCTTCCCGCCTGAGCTGGTCTACTCGCCCTGCAAGAACGACGTCGACAGTGCGCGCGCCAAGGCGCAGCAAGACATCCCACCGCAGTGCGCTGGCTCAGCTGAGCACGACCTCTTCGCTATCAACCGAGAGAAGCTCGTAGCAGTACTGGGGAATTCATCTGCATTTGGGGACTCGGGCTCTGTTGAGGAAAGGCGGGAATGGCTGGGCATCCCGCTCGACTGCTCGGGGCCACAGCTCGTGTTCGCGCCGAGATTTGCACTGAGCCAGTCAATTCTGCACTCCAGATTCCCGTCGCCCGCAGACATCCGCATCTCCAAACGCTCGACGCTCGTTGTCGATGGCAGTGGGGATGTCACGATCCACAAATTGGTTCTCGACGGTGCACTGCGCATCTCGGCCTGCGACGGCGCAACTGTGGAGATCCGATCGCTCAGTGTGCAGAATGCCGGGTACACCTACGAAGGCGTGGAGATCACCGCGAAGACCGACCCGATCGACGCCATGCGCGGCTACCAGCTCCGCCAGCTTGGTCTTCGAGAGCTAGCCTTCGACGCACCTGGACACTACACCATTGACGAATAGTTGCGATGATAGATTCTAGGGCAAACGTCACAAGTCAAGTTCACAGCTCTCTCTCTCTCTCTCTCGTAACGAGAGAGGAATATGCACACGTGTATGAATGTTAATCAAATGCATAGGGGGCATGCACCGTACGCACAAGTACACCGGAGAATGGTCCGTCTTGATCTGCTCTCTCGATCTTCTCGCCATCGGTAGCAACTCTAGTCCATTTCCGCCGACCACTGGCGGGCGAGCTGCTCTCGCGCCTTGGACCGGTAGCCGTTGCTGCTTGGCACTTCCAGGTCGCTCATGTCACGCTCCGACTGGGGAGTGATGGACTCGATCGAGATGTTGCGCGAGATGAACTCGTTTTCCATCCCCGCCGGGATGCGATTCGCGCGACTCACGAGGCCGACAATGTCGATGCGCGACTCCGACAGCCGCACGCCCTTCTCCTTCGAGGCATCGTCGCCACTCGCATCGCTACCGCCACCTCCCTCTTTGCGTCGACTGCTGCTCGGCTCTTTCTTCCCATTCGCCGAAGGGAACAGATCGTGCTCGTGGTCGCGCAAGAGCTCCTTGAACTGGTTCTCGCGCGCGTTCATGACCATGTTGATCCAGTTCGGCACCTTCGGCACGCGCGTCATGATCAGGTATGCCGCGCCGATCAGCAAGTGCTCCAAGATCAAGATGATCAGTAGCCGCCACGTCACGTGCAGACAGCCAAAGTCGGGGCCGAGCACGAAGTCATTCATCGTCTTGCCCTGCTTCTCCAGCTGGTTGCGGATGTCACGCACACACGTGTCGTCAAAGAACTCGAGCGCACCGGTGGAGATGCAGATCAGCAACACATTCACGATCACCGCGATGTACGCATACGCCGTCAAGATGCCCTTCCACGCGCCAATGCCGTTCGCGCGGCGCGGAATCGGCCGCTTTAGCGTCTTACACAGGCGGTACCCATCCGTACGGAACTTGAGGATATTGATCAAGTAGCACGCGAAGGGCATCAGCGGCCACAGGATAGAGAACATGACTGTGAAGCCATACTGGACCGTCAGCGCGTGAAAGTCGTTGTACGGGTCATAGCTGTCCTGCTCGCTGTCGAACAGAATCTCGCGCGCTTTCTTGTTCAACACCTCAATCTCTGACGCCGTGTACTCCAAGTACCGCGCGTTCGACTTGTTGCCAAACTGCGACGACTTCTTGTCCTCGTAGTCCAGCGAGCCCAGAATCTTCATCGAGCCCGCGTCCATCACGCGCTTCTGCGCCTCTGCGTCCGCTGACGCCTGTGCGTGTTCACGACGCATGCGCACGAGTTTTGGCATGAGCACGCCGAGCACGATGTTCAGCAGCTGCGTCACCACGATCGGCGTCACAAACATCGCGCTCAGGTCCACGTGATGGCGATCGAAAGTAAAGTACCCGACGCACTCGATGCACGTCGCGTCCTTCGGACCCAGCGGGCACATGATGCACACGCCGTGCTGGTTCACGTACGGCCCGAAGCAGCAGTTCATCGCGTCGCCAAACGTCATGTGGTTCAGCGAGTTTGTCAAGTAGTCGCCAAAGCCCGGGATCACGAACACGAACGCGAGCGAGAAGAACCACGTGTAGTAGTTCAAAAAGTCCAACAGGAACAGCTTGCGAATCAGCGCGCGCTCGTACTGCTCCTCTGTGCGGTAGTTCTCCCAGTGCGTGAAGAGCGCCCCCATCTTCGTCACCACGATGTTCCACTGGATCACGTCCACGAAGATGCCGAACACTATACCTTCGAGCAGAATCAAAAACCATTGGGTCGAGAAGATGTGGCTCTCCGGGTACTTGGCCTTCAGCATCTCGTAGATTGTCACCCAGACCGCGACGAGGATCAGCATGATCACCATCTGGAACAGCATGAACAGTCCGACACAGAGGTACTTGGGAATACGGCGCCATGCCGGATACACAGTCTCCATCTCACCCGTGAGCGAGTTCACCTTCTTCTCGCCATAGAAATACTTGTTCGCGTACTCAATCTGCTTCACATGCAGCTTCTTGTTCCACTCGTACTGCATCGACGCGTTCTTGCGCTCCCACGACTTTAGGAACGTGAACGACCAGATCGTGGACACACCGATGCCCCAGAACGGTAGTATGCGCATGTACGTCTCGGTCGATATGAACCCGTGCATGATCTGCAGGAGCATTCCGATCGCGGCGATCGGGATCAGCCAGTGATTGTAGTAGTTGAAGAACGCAAAGTAGTACGACACCTTCTCACCAAAGTTGTAGCGGAGCTGCTTCAGAATCTTCTTGTCCACCAGCTCCACAACGCGCCACGATGTGATCCACTTGGAAATCAGCTTGTCTGTCAACTGCTTGTCGTGCATCGGGAACATGTCGTGGATCCATGGGTCTCGTGTCGTGATGTTTGCGCGCTGCTCGATGATGTAGTCGACAATCTGGACACGTTCGGCAGGGGTTGGTGGATCATTGCGACCGACAACGTCGTGCTCCATATCAGCGACAGCGCCGTGCTCCAGCCACAAATGGAAGCGGAACCGGTCTACGTACGTGTTGACGACCTCGTCCGCCGCGCGAATGAGCAAAATGAAGTACGCCGAGTTCATCTCGCCTTTCGAGTAGCCGCCGTCAATGATATCCACGAGCAATCCTTGGCCACACAGCTTGTCCACGATCCGGCGATGCTCATCTTCGCTTTCGCGCAGCAGTGGACTGTTTGCGAGGCACAGACGCCGGAACCCCATGCGCTCGTGGTTGCTGCTCTCGCTGAATGCACTACTGCTGCTACCACCACCAGGTGAGCAGCAGCAGCATAGACAATCGCTGAGAAACTGTCCCACGCGGCTCGGCATCTTCATACTGCGATTCGCGATCACGGCAAAGTCGTACTTCGGAAGACGCCCGCGCTGGATCTCCTCGGGCTTCAGGTATCGGAATCTTCCCTCAACTGCGGCTCGTGGCGGTGATGTGTAGCTCGGGCCACGCTTGCCGACTATGTTGACTGAGATATCGGTGGGTTCGCTCTTCCGTGAGTGACTCTTGCGACGCCGCGCCTCCTTGGCCCTCCCGCGAAGACCAGTGCCGCCGCTGCTGCCACTGCCGCCGCCACTGCCGTCGTCTTCATCGTCGTCTCCGTCATGCACTACGGGATGCGCGACAAGACAAGTAGTTGAGTTAACTTGCGCCATAGACGACGAAGGAGGAGTGAACACGGCGTCGTCATCGTCCGCCCCTCCTCGACCCGCAGTAGACAAGGAAAGCATGCTCAAGGGAAGCACGGGCTTTCTAGGTTGCCTACCTCCTGCTCCTGCTCCTGCTCCTGCTGCTGCAGGCGCGCCCAAACCGCCGCCACTGCTGCTGCTGTTGCTTCCTTCGCGCTTCTTACGTTGCGACGACGAGCTCGACGGGGCGGATGTGCTTGAGCTACTGCTGCGCTGCTTGAGCAGCCGAGAGCGACTGCCGAGTCGCGAGTCACGCTGTCCAGCGCCTCCGCTGCCACTATCTTCTTCTGTCGCAGCCGTGCCCACCCCGTGCGACGACGACTGCTGCTGCTGTGGATCGCCGTCTGCGATGTGGACGTCTTCGTCCAGCATCTTCATGCTCATAGCGCCTGCTGGATGCCTTTCTGAGTGTGAGTGTGGCAATGGGGAAAGAAGCTGGGTGCAAGCCCGCTCGCTCGCCCACACTGAACAGGGGAAATATCCAATCACTTTCGAGAGGGTTTGTTGACGAAAGGTTGTCGCAGAGAAAGCACTCAAGTCTGGACTCAAGCAGTGTCATCATTCGATAGCTTAGTACAGCAATCAATCATGAATCATCTATTCATGATATATCGTCAATCTGAATTTGAGCTTTGCCAGCCATCACTCCTTCCTTCTTGACGGACATGAGGAGAACAGAGCAGAGCAGAGCCAACACCCTGCTGGCTGTGCAGTCACGACACGTCACTCTTCAACATGCATGCAAGAGCCTGCGAGGAAAAGCCCCTTTGCTCTGGCTCGCATTCATACTCAGCTTAGCTCAGAGAGCTCTTGAACAGTGCGAGAGATCTATGTGTTTCACAGTCGAACCTCGTAGACTCGATTGCTCTTCGTAAGCAAAGCGTCGCGCGCCTTCTCGAGCCGATTTCGCTGTTGACAAGCAAAGCGCGCATTTCTCATGTGAACGTGCTGACTTGTTTGGTATCCTTGGGGGTTCAGTACCCTCTCTCTCTCTTTCAATATGCAGCCGCCCGCAAGGACTCTCCCAGACACATTTCTATCTCGTCATACACTATCCAAAAATGCAATATCCAAAGTCTCCAAGGCGTCCTGTCCCCTATTCACTAGGACAGACGGCTTGGCTGTTCAAAAGTCACCAACTCAGGCGAGCTTGGTGCGCTTAGCCGCGTGCTTAGGGAAGAAGGTATCCTCGATCTCGTGCAGGTGCTTGAGCGCGTCCTCGCGGCCCATGCGGAACATCTCGAGGGCCCAGTCGGCCGACGTGGTCACGAGCACCCACGTGGGCGAGATCCAGCGCCATTTCCATATCTGCAGCATCTTGTGCGGTCGGTCCGGGTACACAATCGGGAAGTTGTTGCTCAGGCCGCCGTCCACGAACCTCTTGCCGCGGTAGCTAGCCACGAGCGAGTCCGTGTAGAGCGGCACGTGGCCCGACGAGAGCATGCAGTCAACCATGTCCTCGTTGCTCTCCCACGTCGTGATCACGTGGTTCTTGAGCGCCGGGATCTCCGTCACGGAGAAGTACAATTTCTTGTCAGCCATCTTGTATGCGTCCTTGGGCAGCATCTTGAGCGTGTTGGCCTTGACGAGTGGGATCCACTTGCCCAGGCCCGAGTACGAGCACGTCGCGGCGTGCTCGATGAGCGGGATATTCTCCTTGAAGAAGAACTCCTTGACGTCCATGCCGAGCGCGAGCACCATCGCCGGGAAGCAGCCGGCCGAGACGCCTGAGAAGATGACGTTCTCGAGGTCGTACTCCTCCTGCAGCACGCTCGCGACGCCCAGGAAGTAGTTGTACATGCCACCGCAGCCGCCGAAGCCGATCTGCGCGATGTCGTCGTGCAGCGTGAGCTTCTTACGCGTCTTCTCGCCCGATGGTCGGTGGCTCAGGTGCCACACCACGGGCTCCACCTCTTCAAAGTGGCGCTTCTTCTTCTTGTTGCCATTGGCGTCGATGCTGCTTGGGCTACTGGGCGTTAGGACCGTGAGCTGCTGCTCAAGCTGCTGCTCTTCGGTCTCTGGCGTCACCTTCTCCGCCTCCTTGAGTTTGAGCGTCTCCCTGAGCTCAACGGCACCGACATCCTTGGTGTCGTGCGCGTCATGTGTGCCGCTGCCCACGGGGATCTCCTTGACGGTCGTGCCCTCAGAGCGCCAGAGCTCGTCCATCGTCCTGTGCGTAAGCAAGCGTGTGTGTTGAGGGTCGGTGCTCGAGAAGGGACCGAAGATAGCGAGCGACGCCTGGGAGGACGACGAGAGATGGCTTGGAAGGGGCTGCTGCTTTGGGCGGCGGCGAGTCTGTTCGGTTGTCTTTCTTTGGGCTTGGGCGGTACCAATCGCATGAGCGTTTCGAATCGAAACCTAGACGCGCCAGCGTAACAGGCGAGCGGACGAGAGATGGGCGGAGTCTAACGGCTGGATGCGGTACAGTGTACCAGTGTTTCGATACTCCATGCACACATACAATATCGTATTTGTCTTACGCCATTTAGCTGGGATAAGCAGCAGCCCATTAGAGCACTGTGTGGCGCATGTCAAATGCTACGCTAGAGTTTTGCCTCTATAAACTACCAAATTTTGCACAGTTTTTTAAGATGAGAATGAGGAGAGAGCTTCCTGCAAACGCTTTTGACAGGCATCCTGCCGTCGCCCACATTGTGCCTCAGTTACCGGAGAACCAAGAGGCACTTGGCGAACAACGAGACGTTGTCAATGCTGACCTGGCCGAACGGGGTGGGGAACACGAGAAAGCAGAGCACGAATATGGAGGAGTGGGTGAGCCTGATGTCGTGGCGAATGTGGAGCTGCACCCGTCACTAACTGAATCCTACCAGAGAACCACCAGCTTTCCAGCCTGATCGCTGTATCGGGTCGTTAAAAACGACCAAGTCTGTGAGGACGAATACTGTCTTCACCCGCACGATAGAGAGGAGAAGGATCCGCTGTACGACCTGCTCGAGATCATAGGACGCGCCAAACATACGCTGGACATCTGCATGCACTTGGTGACTCACGATCGTGTACGTACTGCCATGATCCGCTTTCTGTTGTGTGTATGCGAGCTTCATGCTAATCTTGTGGCGGTGCTTGCATTTTACTAGCTTGCTGACTTAGTCAAGGATCTTCAGGCGCGTCTTGGCTCTGGACTTCGATTTCT
>JAADWP010000837.1:0-14456 GCA_023336215.1 Globisporangium iwayamae | reverse complement strand
CTTTGTGTGTGTGTGTGTGTGTGTGTGATTGTGACTTACTTAGTAGTTGAATCTGCGACATGTAGGCTGTTCAAATGTAGCCATCACAGTCATCTACTGTACAAAGTGTATCCATCTCACTCACTCTTGAGGTCTCAGATCCCGGCTCAGATCCACAATCTACTCCTCCGCCTCACACGTCACAGATTCATTCACTGTGTCCACTCAGCGACGTTCCAGCGAGCAGTTATGCGGGCGCCGACTCGTGGCTCCAGCCTCTCTCTCTCTCTCGCTCTCTCTTTGCTCTGCCGCTGGCATGGCAGCAAGCAACGAGCAACGGGTGGTGGTGTACGGTACTGTACCACAGTCGAGGCACGCTTCGTACACTCCTCACTCACTCTGCCGAGCGCGTTCTGAGTCGTTCACTGTGTGAGTCCTTGATGCCGCTAGTTCACTCTCCCAATGGAAGAGCGATGCGTGTACGTGAAGGAAACCGTGCTTAGCGCACTTGAGCGCGAGAAGCGCGGCTTGAAATGGCAACTCGCGCGCACGGCCAAGATCGCCGAGGTGCACGCGGCCGACGTGGTCGCGTGCGAGTCGAAGGTCAAGGACCTGCTCACGATCGTCGAGATGAACAAGAGCGTCGCGGACAGGGCTGTGAAGCGCACGTACATACAGGAGTCGCAATTGCAGCGCGTGACGCTCGAGCGCGACGAATGCCAGCGTCGGTTGCTGATTCAACGCGGACGGTTTGTCGAGCAGGTTTGCAGTGGATTGCAGCGACGCAGAGAGAGGAGACGCAAGCGCGATATATTACATGAGCTGGTGGCTCAAGCAGCTAGGAATCGCAGGCATCGAGTGGTGCTTGATCGCCTGACTGAGGTATTCGGTCAGGCGAGGCTGAGGCCAGCGTTCGAACGATGGCGGCGAGCCTGCTGCAGACATCTACAGCGCTCCTCAGTCTCGATTCATCCAGTGGCGAGGTCGCCTCGTCGTGTTACGTTTGCTGCCAGCGCCATCGCTCAAAGCACCGCTGCGACAACCAGGGCGTTTGCTCTGGGAGACCTGCAGAGTGGTGATGACAATGCGTCCTTCTCGACTCCCGAGTTCCTCTTTGACGAGTGCTTCCGCCTGCGCTTCAAACGGCGGCTCGAGCTCAAGCGCGTAAGTTTTCTCGCGTGGAAGACTGAGTGGGGCCTGACGAAGAAGAACGAAATGATCGCAATGCACTATTTGCAGACTTCGCTCTGTCGTCGCGTGCTGCGTGGCTGGAGGCATTACATTAAGTTCAAGAAGCGGCACCACGAGCTTCTGAGCCTCGCCCTAGATCGCCGAAAGCGCTTGGCCTTCCGAGCCTGGGCTACCACTTCACACTGCATCATCAATAGACGCAAGTTGCTCATCGGGATTCTCACCAGACAAAGACGCAAGCTCCTCCAACGATTCCTGACAAGACTACGCTTGAAATGCCTGGAACGAGTCACTCGTGAGTGGGCCGACATGCTCAAGGCCGCCCATGTAGCGCTTGAAGAGGAGAAACTCATGTACTCGCTTCACCAGGATGTGGCCATGAAGGAGATCCACGCGTCCTACGCGGCCCAGGAGCAGAGCAGAGCGAAGTTCCTAAAGCTTCAGAGCCATCAGCTCTTGCAGAACAAGCAAATGGAAACCATGAGACGTCACTTCGCCGCGTGGCAGTGGCGCATGACGAGGATGCGGCTTCACAACCGTGTCGCAGCCCAGTTTCACAGAGTTCAGCACCAAGTGAGGCTTCGACGGCGGCATTTCGTTGCCTGGAAACGCGTGGTTGGCTCAAGAGCCCACATTGGACAAAATCTTGCTGTCTATCACCTCAATAGACAGCAAAACCAAGTACGAGTCGTGTTCAGGGCTCTTGCAGCGCTCGTTCGTCGTGAATCCGCCAAGAAGAGGCGACTTCGAGCCATCCTGAGCCGCATCAGGCGGGTTAGCCTGGAGAAGTCCTGGTTTCTTTGGCATCAGAGGATCATAAACGACGAGAACCATGTCATGAACGAGTACGAGATGCGCATATTGGCTGAGCGCATGCAACGCGAGCAGTTGCGGTGGCAAAGCGTGTCCATACGCGCCGAGAAGCTACGTCAGAGGATGCAGCTCCAGTGCGCACTGCTCATGAGTGATGCATGTCACGAGAAGTTCATCCGAAGACGCTTTCACCAGTGGGCAAACGGCACAAAGAACGCGAGGCTCAAGCGTAGAGCACTCGGTAGAGTGCTGATGAAGCGAAAGACTCGAGACCTGAGACTCGGCTTTGTAAAGTGGCGGCAGAGCGCGATTCGAATCACACATGTAAGTCAACAGATGAGAGCCAACGCTGCCAAACAGACTCGAGAACAGCTCAGAACAGTGTTTGGAAGATGGAGAACGTTCAAGAACCAGCAGGCGCTGCTGCGATGGAACAGGCAGCGAAAGAGTCTCTACTTTGCGCTCTGGCGAACTGCTCAGACGCGGAAACGTGAGCGCGCCGTGGCGTTTTGCCGCGTTCTCAAGCGCAGAGTCACCTTTGGCTGGCAGCTCCAGGCTTTTTCCAAGTGGCGAAGACGTCATCTGATGGTCTGCAAGAGCGAACAGCGGCGAGAAACTCGCGCACGTGAGCTGATGACGAATGGCTGGAGACTTTGGAGTCAATACGTGAAGCGTCAACTGCGACTTCGTATCCGTCAGCACATGAGCATTCACGCCAGGATGGTGTCGCAGGAGGCACTCAGAGCTAAGAAAACAGCGTTTGCGAGCTGGAAACTACTCTGTCAGAGTACCCAGAGGCAAGAACTGGCCTTTAGCTCGGCGTTTATGAAGAGAGCCGCGAATCGGCCTCGGCTTCAGGTTTCAATGGCCGAGTGGCGCCATTTCACGAGGTTCGTGGCCTACAGAAGGCTTGTGCTCGCTCGAGTTCTGCGTCGCATGATGATGAAGCGCGTGCGGATGCACTGGCGACACTGGCTCACGTTCTCAGTACGAGCGTCAGTTCATCACACGCTCACAAATCGTGAGCTCGTGCGGTTAGATTCGGTTGTGAACCTGGTCACCACTCGTCACACGCTGAGGAACAACCTAAGAGCCTGGCGAGATAGAGTGAGGCAGCGTCGGACTCTCAGACATAAGCACGAGCGTTTCAGTGAGCGTCGACGCTTGTGGCTGGTACGACAGCACTTTGGCTTATGGAGGCGAGACTTCCTGAGCCTTAGCCAAGTACGACGGCGCGCTTTGCAGCGATGCGTGACGCAGATCCGGAGGATGATGCTTGGGTTTGCCTTCCAGCAGTGGGAGCGCTGCATCAAGCACCAGGCGCTCGAGATCCAGTCGACGGTGAGTCAGATCCTGCTTGAAAGGTCCCAGGAGCGCGCTATGGCGCTCATGCAGACATTGGTTGAGACAAAGTCGACCAAGTTCTGCTTCTCAGCGTGGCTCCGGTTCGCAAGAGGCCGACACGCGAGGCGGCGAGGATTGCAGCGTGTGATGAGATCCAAAGTTGTGAGGGTACAGCGCTCTGCTTGGGTGAAATGGACACGGTCGAGCGCTTCGTATCGGAAACTTTACAGGCTCAGCTCTGTAGCTGAGAGACTCCTTGTGAGGGCAGCCTGGCAGAGACTGGTGCAAAATCACAAGTCTCATCGTCAACAATCGCTTGCTGCTCATGTAATTTTCAAGATCGTTCGACACTGTCGCCTGCGTTTTGAGTGGAACTCATGGAAGCGTCAGGACCGCCTCGTGGTCCTCAATCAAGTGACAAAGTCCCAGCAGAGCTCACTGAAGCTTGTACACACGGTCATGGAAGGACTGGTACAACGCCGCCAGATGAGAAGCTCGCAGAGTTACTGCTTCGTCAGGTGGAGGCAGCAGGTGGTCAAAAAGAAGCGCATCCGCAGCTTTTTAAGCCATTTGACTGGTAATCGCGACAAGCTCTCGATCGGATTCTGTTTTCAGAGCTGGACGCGCTTTACAAATCAGCAGCTTGAGCGAAAAGCTCACCTCAAGCGAATCTGGGCTCGACAGCTAAATGCTGCGAGGCGAGCGGCATTCCACCACTGGAAGTATGAGGGCATCAAGGCGTTCCACAAAGCTCAGCTCACCCTCGCGCAGCAGCAGCTTCAACACCATCGCATACAGAGCGCCAGCAATGTTGCGATGGCCATGTACATGTCCTGGAAGCGGCCGTGTATGTCGAATTGCTTTACGAGTTGGCGTGTCAGTGTTGTAGATCAGAAGCACGAGCGTGACGCCAAAGTGACGCAGATCTCAACCACAAGAGTGACTCGAACTCTGTCAAGAGTGCTGCGGTCCTGGAACAAATGTGTTCGCATGAAGAAAGCTGTCGCGCTGCTCTGGAGGAATTTCGCGCTTGAGAACAGTCGGAAACTGGTTACCACCAGTTTCCATAAGTGGAAAACCAATTTCCTGAAAAAGCGGGAATTGATTTTCGCGATCACGAAAATGGTTGGAATCGTCCGATCTTCGCTGTTACGTCGCAGTTTCAAGGTGATGTGCGCGAGACTTGAGGAAAGAAGACGTCGCGAGTCCATGATGGTCGTGCTGAGTGCACAGCAGGCGCTCAAGCGCCAAAAGCAGCAGCACTTGATGAAAAACGTGGCGTTCCTGATGCAGAAGAAGCAGACTTCGTCACTCAAGACACTCTTTGTGCGCTGGAGAAGCGTCTGCGAGGCCAAAAGACAGCTCAAGGCGTTCATCCGAGTCACAAAAGCGCGTTTCCAGCTCAAGATGCTGCGTCGACTGCTCCATGGCTGGCGGGATTGTGCTAAATGCCAGGTCTCCACTGCAAAAATGGTACTCAAGCTGCAAAATGCGTGGAATAGGCGCACATTGCGTTGCCTGTGGGTGGACTGGTGTGCGTTCACGAGCCATTCGCAGCAGATCAAGTGGCGTGTGTACCACCGCGTCTTTGAGAAGCGCGTCCACTTGGAAGTCACTGGTGCCTGGGATACCTGGAAGCACTTTGTCAAGGCAGCGAACGCAGAGATCGAGCGAAGACGGATAGCAGCGTGGACTGAGATTTCCAGCCAGCAGCTTCGTGAGATCCAATCGCTTGAAAGCAGCAACGAGCGTCTGTTGTTGGAGAGCGTCACATTCAGGAGACAGATGTTTGAGCTGCGTAGGCGGAACTTGGGCCTGTTCTGCCAACGGCTGGCTGCGGTTCTTGCAGCAAGCAGCAGTGGATCAGCTCGTAAACTGGCTCGAGCATTCGCAGCTTGGCAACGTCGAGTCTGGGCGATCCGCACTCTCAGCTCACTGTTGACGAAGCTTTCTCATCAATGGATCGCTGAGGGATTTACGAGGTGGCGCACCATCACGAACAACCTGCGCATCGCTGCCGAACTGCGCCAGACCCAGAAGGCCACGATGGAGAAGGCGCTGCTCGTGTTCAGCTGCTCGAACGCGCAGCTGCGGAAGCGAAAGGTGCTTCTGCTCTGGAAGGCGATAGTTGTGAGGCAGCGCGCCAAGAAGAAGAGCGCGATGCTGCTGCTCGTGGCCTCACGCACTAGCGACAGGGTTGTGATTCGATATTGTTGGGCGAGTTGGAAGGCGCTTGTGTCGCTCAGGCACGCCACGAAGCACCGGGTACTCGCTATGCAGGTGCGTACGAGCCGTAAACTGGTTCAGAGAGTGTTTTTCGGGTGGTGTCGACGGCACTCGGCTCTCTACAAGGTTCATAATGGACTGAGGCTGCTGAGCCATGTCTTCTCTGGTCACCAGTGCCGCCAACTCGCTCGTTACTGGCTGCGGTGGAGAACGCAGAGCATGGACGCCGTCGTGACGCTTGCACACGCCAAACTCGCGATCCTGGAGCTCGAGCACTGGAATTCCGCCTGTCAGCACGCTTTGGATCAGCTCATGGTGCGCACGCTCACCAACTGGAAATGCTTTGTGTTCACTGCACAAAAGTGTCGACTGGAACGTGTTGTGGTCTTGGGTGAGCTGAATGCACAGCGCTTGCTACGTTTGTGCTTTGTGAGCTGGCGGAACCAGCTACCAGCCAGGAAACGCCTATTGCAGCCAGTGCTCTGTATCCAGACGTCACTGCGCTTGAATACTGGGAAAGTGTCGTCACCTCGTGTGTTTTACTGTGGCTACAACGAGTACCGGCGCAAGCTCCAGTGTTCCTGGCGGCTCAAGAGCACGAGGCGAGCGCTACGCAAGCGCCTGACTGGTATCTGCACACTCTCGATCTTGCTTGGAACCTTGCGTCGCCAGCATCTTAACACCCTCAGACGCGCGTTCTGGAACTGGTTTGCGAAGGCCCAGAGCATCTCGTCAGCGCTCGCGATGATCAGTTTCAAATCGCTCCCGTGGCGCATGCCGCGCACGAACTTCCCTGGGAGTATGCTACTGCTGGTGCTTGAGGAGATGCACCATTTGCAGCAGGCGAGTTGCATTGAGACCCAGGCGCAGAGGCTACGAATGCTCGCGATTATATTCCAGGGTTTCCGTCGACAGCACTTGAGGCGCGCGCTTGACCGCATGAAGAGAAGATTCGGAGCGCCATTTCCATCGTCCAAGGTTCGCATGCGGCGATGCGGAGCTGGACCGATGAGTACCGCGGTGGTGACACCATGCAAGGCCGATAAAGCTGCAGTCGCCGTTGTCGCCCAGGCTTTTGTTGGGAAGCTCTTCTGTGTAATCATGAGGAGATCGTTTCGTGTCTGGAAGGAGCAGTACATTGCATCTGCGCTGCTGCAGGCCGAGTCGGCACAGATGGAGCTGCTCCACGCACTCCGAGACGTGTCATCGTACCGTCAGACGCTCGATCCATACGCCGTGCCATACTGAGGTCTCTCTCTTGATTGTTCTTGGTTGTATCGCTCGAATGCCTGAGCACCCACAGCCCAAGAACACACACACAACAATACACTACACCAACAGACTCCCCGCAACTCCCTGAGGCGTGTGCTGCCGCAGACACCACCGGCGCTCGACGTCCTTGTCCAACATGACTCTACGCGTTAGGTTTTAAATTACAACGTCCCTCTTCACTCTCCTCGTTCTCTGTAGACCACAAAATTTCCCTTCAGTCTCAGCCCTGAAGCACTACAGAACCAGTCGAGATGCCGAGGCAGCGATTGTAGCAGACGAAGAAGAAACAGACGATGACTGGGAGACGCCGGGCTCGAGCAAATCGAAGGTAGCGATCAACGGGCGATGGTCTGACACCATCCTCCAGTAGTCCACGAGCGCCTCTTCATCATGAAGCTGGTCCTCCCGAGGGTGCTGCACGAGTCGCCAGTCGTGACCGAAGCTCGGTCGCTTCAGTCGCGTCTTATCCGTGAGGTTGCGCGGCGCCAGATGGCACTCGCGCGGCTTGAGGTCCAGTCGCGGCGCTAGCGGCGGCAGCTCAACAGTGTCTATCGCTTCAGTCTCCAGCAGCGCTTGCGTAATGCCACCACCTTCTTCCTCCTCGATCAGGAGCTCCTGGGCTCTTCTTCGCGTTGAGTCACTGCCATCTCTGCCTCTTAGGTGCGATGCGAAGATGAAGTCCACGCCCACCTCGCGGTTGTTGTGATTGCAGTGCGTGATGCGCGCCTCGCGGCCGTGGATGTGCTCGAAGACGCTCGCGAAGCCCTCATCCAGCACGAGGCTGTGCACTGGGTCGTATGAGTCGTTAAAGTCGCCGCACATGAGCTGTTGGCATATGAAGAGGACGAGGTGTCAGTCTGCAATTAACTAGTAAACTCGCAATATAAACATTTTATGCTGTGATACGTACGATGGGCACGTTATGGAGGCTCTCGCGGGTGACGTAGTCGCGCACAGACTCGAGCACAACCTTGATCTGGTCCAAGCGCATGTCCTTGTACACCTGGCAGTGTGGGAACGTCAGGTGCGAGTTCACCATGAGGAACGACTGCCGCATGCACACAATACAAGGCATTCACAATCGCAATCAGCGTTAGACTCACAAATAGAGCAGAAGCATATGGAGAAAAGGGTGAGCAATTGCAATGAAAAGGTAGCGTACCCGCTGCATGAGCGGCACGTCGTGGCGGTTCCACTTGGTCGCGACGTGCATGAGTAGCGCGACGCGGTCGCCCGCGTGGTCAAAGTCGATGTGCTGCACGTGGTGGATTTCGAACTTGTGCTTCTCGACAAACACCGCCAGCCCGTCCTCCTTATCGCCTATACAGGAGCACACACACAGGATCAGTATATGTAATAAACACGCACCCACGCACACATGACACCGGAATGGTGTAACGAGCGGCCTATGTTAAATAGGGAAGAACGTGACGACGACGGCACCTGGTCGCTTGAGCGTGTGAATGTAGTGCGACGGATAGAAGGCCTTGCGGAAGGCTGTTTGGTACTCGCGGTTGAACCAGTACTCCTGCAGGCAGACGAGGTCGCAGCGCTCGCGCTGGATTGCGTGGATAAGCGCCTGCGCGCGCGAGAGGAAGGCCGCGCGGTCGTCGCTCTCCACGCGACCGCCGTGACGGAAGTAGCACGGTGCCAGCACGTTGAAGGTCATGAGGGACAGCGACCGTGGCAGCGAGGACCGGAGGTGGCCCCGCGCGAGCTGGTCCAGCAGCATCACGGTGGGCTCCTGCGTGCTTGTGTGCGGACTGCGGGCTGGGCATCAGCGGGATTTGATTACAGCTGCTGCTGGCAAGAGCGGGTATACTGTACGAGACCTAAATAGAAGGACGGCTTTGTGGCTCACAAAGAAAAAAGGGGAGAGCAGAGCGGGACACGCCCAACACATTGGCCACCCGCTGTTTGGTGAAGTTGGGTCGCCTTGCGAGCACGAGGAGGGCTATAAGCACCATGTCGACGGTAAGGCGGCGATAGGTGCGTCGCGGCATCTTTCTTGTTCTTGCTGCTGTCGTAGCGCGGAGCTGCTTTTTAAATGACTAACCTGCTTTTGCGCATATGCTATAGCAGAGGATCATAAATTTTGGGGAAAAAGCGGAAAATTCAAGTTCTGATTTGTGTCCGTTCGCGAGCCTGATGTCTGGCGTGGGGTTTTGATCTTGAAGGTCTTGATGAAGGTCCGTCCGTTGTTCATTCTTGTAGGTGGGTAACTGCCTGCGCAGCACCATACGCGTGGGCTGCTGCTAAAGCCTGCTCAGCAGCATGCATGTGGACTCTTGCAGCTGCTTGCGAGTCGGGATCAGCCTGCACGAATGAGGCGGCAGCAACCTGGAAGTGAGCTGCTGCAACTGCATGCGAATTGGGGCCAGTTTGCACGATGGAGGCGGCAATAGCACGTGCAAATGGAGGCAGGGCAGGCACTGGGGGACGAATCCGCGATGGCGCGCCCCGGTCGATCACAGGCTGGTCCGGAATCAGTTCTGGCAGCGCGTTGGACTCTCGCCAAGCTCCCTCAAATCGTCGTCGGCCGTCACGCACGAACCGAGTCTCGGCGCCTTCGAACACGTAAACCTCCTCCTCATTTCCTGAGCACCCTTCGCCACTCCAGTTGAGTGATCCTGCGTAAGACAACAAGCACACAATTACAAACAAGACTCCACACTGAGCAGATCCAACACAAGAACATATACGCACCCGTGACCATCGTTTCGCTGTCTACGATGAAGAACTTCTTGTGCATCATCCGACGAGAAACCCGCACATCAACTCCCGCGCGGCGCAGCTCTGGGATCTTGTTTTTGGAGGTCTACACCGACTTGTTACTTTCTCTTTGGTCAGTTAGAAATCGAAGCCCAGTACCAAGCCATTTCTCGGTTTTCCCTCTCCCGGACACCAGCTCAACCATCCCACTATTCCCGGCTCGCTGCCAGCACTAGGAACTGTCGGCAAAGTGACGCCGCCTTATGCTGGTGGCATAACGCTATCGGCCCAAGAACCGACACATGACTAGTGGTCCGCGGGTCGGCCTCTCTCCTCCGTCAATCGCACTGTTGCCTCGCCGCCGTCAGCCCAAGAACTGCTCCGGTTGAGGGTGACACCTCCAGACCGTTTGACACAGCTAGTGCCTCATTGCTTAGTCAGTTCTCTATCGAGTGGTTCCCTCAAGTACCATCTCAGGACGTTCCAGGTGAACATGCAAGCAGGTCGTGGCGGTCGCATCTGGGAACCACAATCGTAGCCGTCGCCAGTCACTTCAGCTTTCTCGAGACTCACACCAACGCGAGCAGCGCTTGCGAGAGAGCTTGAGCACCTCCCAGAGCGCCGCGTTAATGTTGAGCTGGAGGACAAGTGATTCTGACCTCTCGACATCAACGAGATGATGGACGACGAAGAGCTCGTGGCCGACGTTGTGATGCTCGACCACTACGACTTGTCACTCGCTGACGCTGGTGCGGAGGTCCAGCACCCGCGGATCCACGAACAGTCACCATAGGTAGAGGCAGGTCACGACTTTTTCGCGAAGTGGTGACGTGCTCTGGCGCTGCCCTGGAAGATGCTTCCAGACGAGTCCGCCAGCTGCAACCACGCGACGACCCGGCAGCCTTAGCAGCGTCGTGGTTGTGCATCCCAGCCGCGATTCTCGAGCGGGCTGTGTCCGTTTGCTTTGAGTGCAAATGACACGCGACAACCATCGCAGCGACATTGGGCGAGTTACGAGCCACTCAAGCGAGCCCTAAGCAACGAAGCTCTCGCTTCCGCATCGCGTTCATGCGATGCGGTCCAATAACACTCTTGGTCTCATGACCTCGCGTGGGTGTAGGCGAAACTCTACATGTAGTCCGCAAGGTAGCGGGAAACCCAGAGGTGCGTCGACTGCACGAGTTACTGAACATTGGGCACTTTATCACGCGTGAGCTGAAGCCGTCCGACAGCCTCGCGCAATCTCTTCATGGCCATAGGCGTCTACGGCTGGATGATGCGCATGAACGGCGGCTCAATCTGCATGATGGCCTCGTACCTGTACGTCTCGGGCAACGGTGCCGCCCCGGCTTGCAAGTAGTACACAGATCCAAGTTCCGGTGCTACAAGCCCACCCTCGGAGCCTACTTCTACGACAGCGCTATCCCAATCGACAGCACCAACAACAGCAAACCGCGCAAGCATGCTTTGTGCAGTAGAGATGCCCTCGTCACTTGTATTGCATATAGCTATGTTGCCTGCTGCCTTTCTCAGCACTCTGTACATTGTGCAAAGTTCGCAACAGTGCCTAACGAAAGACGCCTCGCGTAAAGTCTTTTACGCATGGGGGTCACCGCGTGCATGTCATCCATGATGAACAACCAACTCGTCAAATGAGGGTGGCGCTTCCCTGATGGAATTGACGGGCAGCGGGCCCTTGTTCGCGCAGTAGCTCGACTCGAGTGCGCTACCACCTTCGCTCGCAAGGTTGAGGCCTTGCATTGGCAGAAGCTCGCAATGGACACCGTATCGCAAAAAAGTCGTGGGAATTTTCTCATTTTCTCATTTCCAGTTGGCTACAAAGCTCAACAGCAAAACATGGCGAACTTCCCAAATATCCATTCAGAATGGCGCATATTCAGCAGCTCGAAGAACGCAATAAGCAGCCTTCATTCCCAGATCTACCAGCAACCACACACGTCACAATGGGCAACTGCATCGGCCACGACTCGACCAAGAACACGCGCGACAGCGTAGAAGTGGTCACGCTGCAGTCACCGCTCAACGCGCAGCCGAACGCGCGCGGCAGCAAGGGCCGGGCCGCGTCCGCCAAGACGAAGAACACGGGCGACTCGTTCGTGGACGTGCTCTTCTTCCCGGACCCGGGCATGCCCTGCAAGAACTTCCGCTCGACCAAGGGCTGCACGCGCAAGAACTGCAAGATGATTCACGACGAGGGCTCGTCGCTGCTCACGTTCCTCGAGTGGCTCAACAAGGCCAAGAAGACGATGGAGATCTGCGTCTTCACAATCACGTCCGATGAGGTATGGCGTGCGTGTTTGTGTGTGGATACATGTGTGGTTGTTAGATGCATACAGCTAACGTATGGCTTGTTTGTTTGCCTGTGTGGTTCAGATTGCAGACACGGTGCTGGCACTGCACGCAAAGGGTGTAGTCGTGCGCGTGATCACGGACGACGGTATGGCAAAGGGCCAGGGCTCCGACATCCAGAAGTTCATCGATGCGGTGCGTGCAGATGCGATAGAGGCACGAGTAATTGGTTGTGCTTTGCGGTGGTGTCTAATTGTTACGCTCGCTTGTGTGCTGGTGACGATGGAGCAGGGCATCCAAGTACGCGACGACAACGCACGGACGTACATGCACAACAAAGTGCGTCTTCATGCACCCGTAATGCGCTGGTGTATTTTGTTCAACTACTGATCTAACCTGATGTTGTGCGCTCTGCCTGTAGTTTTGTGTAATTGACAACAAGATCCTCCTGAATGGTGCGTGGAAGCAACAACCTTTGCATATCTGCTCTTTGTACCGCAAGCGGAAACCCGTGGGCTAACAGGGCATTGTATCGGATTGTGTGAATGAATGAATAGGATCGTTCAACTGGAGTCGCCAAGCTATCGTGGGCAATCAGGAGAACTTGGTGATCAACGTCGGTGGCCCCATCATTGGTACGCAGTCGTTTTGTGTTAAAAAGCTAGGCTGGCTTGGCTGGATACTAACAATGCACATGGCATGTGTGCTTTTTGTTCTCGTAGGCCGCTTCCGAGCCCAGTTCGAGAAGCTCTGGGAGCAGTACGCCCGCTGACCTCTCTGCTCGTAAATCATACGCACGTGACAAAAAGAACCAAGCACATGCTCACGACCATCAAGGCATGCGCTCTTACGAGCTAAACCACCACCATTCCTAGACGCACTACGAAGGGATACACAGAACGAATGTAGATGTAGAGCATGCACACGCATACAATAGCACCACGAAGTAGATTAATTCATGCATGGCAAAGGCACGCCATCAGCATCACCAGCTTCAAGCGCTCGTAAAACTATCCAGACAATATATGCCGATCACGAGCTTGTTGAGCGCATGGGATGGAGTTGAAACTCGTCACGTCGTCTGGGATCTCGTACTGAGCGCACGCCATCAGCGTTGGGAAGGTTGTGGTGATTGCTGGCTGTGGGCGCGCTACCGAACTGCTGGCCAAAGTGCTCGTCGTAAACGGCGCTAAGGTGTACGTCGCCTCAACAGATGCCTCGATTGCTCCTATCGCTACTGCGCTCACCGCCGCGGGACCACATAGTTGCATCGCAATTTGTGCCGATTTGGCCACAACGTCCGGCAGAACTGCCCTCGCGACACACATCTCAGAGAGTGAAGAGGCCGTGAACCTACTGATCAACACCTCCGCTTGTGCAGCAGCACAGCCCACGGCATCGGGTCCGACCGAAGAACAGTCGAGTAGAAAGAAACGGAAAGGTACGAGCGACATCGTGAGATCTACTGTTCTGCTATCAAAGCTTCATTCAGAGCAGCCGAAATGGACGGTGAACCGGTGTGCAGCCATGCACGAGGTATCACAGTCGACACTGCGGCGCAACTACGAGCAAGCGATCCAGATGGAGACACCTGGGACCCCCGATGACGTTCCAGACCCAGCGCTTGGTTCAGATCCTGTTTCGGACCCAGAGCCCAGTTCTCGTCCTGTTCCAGACACAGGTCCCAGTCCAGATCCAACAGACACAGCACTTGTCTTGCACTCAGTCGACTTCTTTAACTACACCGACTCTTCGCCGACACACCAAGAAGAGATCAATGACGAGCGCGAAGCTGAGATGTCAACCCCAGTCCTCCACGGCTCTGAATCTTCATCCGGGGGTGCTTGCGGCGAACCGGTCGAGCCAGATCCGTTGAACGGGCAGTGCACGTATCGCTGTCACTGTCCTCGTTCCGGTGATCCTCTTTCCGACGAGCATCTCCAAAGTCCAGAACTAGTCGATTCCTTCGTGGAGCTGCTCGATTTTCCTGACAGAATTTGTGAAAATCGCCCAAGTCCTGGTGTGAAGTGTGGCAACAACAAGTGCAAGCGTGAACACCTCGGCAGATCGTCCGTAGAGGCTCTCATGCAGTACTTCAGCAAGACGACCGACACGCTAGATGTGTGCATGTACATGATTACCAACAGCAAGGTTCATTCCCAGTTCTGTCATGCTTCTTGGCGTTATGTGTTATTGGTTTCGACTCACATGTGCTGTTCTTGTTTTGTTTCTCAGATCGAGAAGAAGATACTGGAGCTGCATCGCAGCCCAAGCGTACGTGTGCGTATACCCGTCGACCCCGAGCAGGCTAAACGCAGTGAGTCCAGAATACACCACCTCGAGGAAGAGGGCGTCCCGATCCTCCGGTCTCCTCGCATGCTGCACCACAAGGCGAGTGTTGCTGTACTCTGCATGTCTTTCACTGAGGTCGCTGACTGACGGCATTGGTGTTGTGTGACGATATAGTTTGCGATCATCGATAACAGTATTCTTCTCCACGGTGAGCGCTTTTTCTCTCTCTGATGCCATGCGATCCTGCTGTCTGTTTGGGCATTTACGTACATGTATCGTATCGATATGCAGGTTCCTACAACTACAGCAAGAGGGTG
>JAADWP010000836.1:0-14464 GCA_023336215.1 Globisporangium iwayamae | reverse complement strand
TCACGGCGACGTGGAGAAGGTGCTGATGCAAGAGTCCGCCTCGTCGCAGCCGCTGTACGCGCGCTACGAGAAGTTCTGGATCTCCAACCAGATTTACATCGAGGCTGCGTCCTTTGAGCTCGTGGAGAAGCTCGTGCAGCTCCCGAATGCCGATGACATTCACGAGGAGCTCACATTTGAGCTCCAAGAGTCAGCAGCTGAGCTTGCCTCAGGCTCGTCGTCCAACAACAGCGCTGGCAACGTGAGCACCGTCGAGTGGGGTGTCGAGCAGATTGGCGCGCCGCAGCTCTGGGCCAAGGGCTTCACGGGCCAGGGCGTTGTGGTCGGTAGCATTGACTCGGGCGTGCGGTACACCCACGAGAGCCTCGTGGCTAACTTTCGCGGCTCTTATGGCTGGTACGCGCCGCCGTACAAGCAAGCTACGCCCTCGGACGCCAGTGGCCACGGGACGCACACGATGGGCACGATTGCCGGCAGCGGCGGCATTGGTGTCGCGCCCGGTGTGCAGTGGATGACCTGTCGAGGCTGCCCCAGTGGCCTCTGCATCGAGAGTTACATCCTCTCGTGCGCGCAGTTCCTCATGTGCCCCACCGACTCGAACGGCAACAACCGGGACTGCTCCAAGGCGCCGCACGTCGTGAACAACAGCTGGAGCACAGAGGCCGGACGCACAGTGTTCGATGCTGCAGTCGAGGCGTGGCTCACGGTTGGGATGATCCCAGTCTTTGCGAGCGGCAACACAGGGCCAGAGTGCGGCACGACCCAGTCCCCTGGAGATCACCTGCGGATCCTCAGTGTCGGATCCACGGCCGTGAACGGCAGCCTCGCGTACTCGAGCGGCAAGGGTCCTGCCTTTGGCAGCGGTATCGTCAAGCCCGATCTGTCGGCTCCAGGCCATCTGGTGAACTCGGCGGCTCACAAGAGCGACACCGGGTTTGCGCTCAAGTCAGGCACGAGCATGGCGTCACCGCACGTCGCGGGCGCCATCGCGCTGCTACTGAGCGTGCGTCCTGGACTCGGCGTCGACGAGATCCGAGCATTGCTGACGACCACGGCAGACCAAGAGAGCCTGGCGACAGTGAACATGACATGCGGTGGGACGAGCGACGACACATGGCCCAACAACAACTACGGCCACGGCCGTCTCAACGTGCTCGACGCCTACGAGAAGCTGGTCGCGGCCAGCTCAGCCCAAGAGCTGTAGGATGTGACAGTGCTGTAGAAAACAGGAAGCCTGGGATCTACTGTAGGTACCTGGGTGAGATTTGCTAATCAATCGGAGTTATTGTACTGTGACACGATCTTGAAGCCAGTCGCCAGCCAGCCGAACTGAGGTGATCGCGTGAGGCGAGAGCCACTGTTCTTCACTTCAGGCTCTCGTCCGAACTGATGGAGAAAGTGAGTGACTGGCTGGATTCTCAGCCACAAATCACTTAGTCAGACCTCTGTTAACATAACAGCATCTGCACGAGCCAACAAGTGGGGAAATGTGCACACGAGACTAACTGATGAAGTCAACTGCCTGACTAGATCTAGGAGCTTGCCATCCAGACGACGGTCTCCATAGCAGGAAGTGAGCTGATGTTGGTCAAGACAGAAACAGTGCGTCGATGTATCCTGTTAAAATTTATGTTCTTCTAAAGATTTATGCGGTTCACTTTGCGCTTTGAGACTTATTTCCAAATGAAAATAAATAATCTTTTCAAACTGATGAGCTCTTTGATGGAGGCGAACCAAATTTGTTTGTGCTGACTTTTTCGTTTTAAGTGACTCACCCAAATTACCCCATCGAAAGAAGGCACCACCACCCTCATTGAGCTTTGGCCACCAGGCCATCTCATGACCACAAACCTGGGCAAGGTTCCATCATGACCCGATACAGTACTCGGTAAGCAGTCTGGGCTGCTCAACACTGTCAAGGCTTCCGCTAGCAGCATTGGACTCAACCGTCAGAGCAGCATTGTTCGCCCGAGTGGAGGGAGGCATCAGTGAAGCGGCCTCCAAGCCATTCACTTCTTTGTGAATGGTTTGCTTGGGATCTTTTTATTCGCTGGGCATCGCCGCACACCTCTGGCAACTCGGACGAATGGTTTGGTTCGCTCCCTCCCGCCATCCATCCGACTTGTGTGATTGCAGGATGCGCGAAGTGAACGTGATGGTCTGAAGCGCACAGACCGTGCAACGTTTCAGCTGGGAGGGAGAGAGAACGGACGATCAGTTGGCGGTGTGTTGGCAATCGTATATCAAGGCGTTACTGCCTGCCTGCTTGGCCACTGGTCGGGCTCATCCTTGAACCCACTCTTCGCTGCCAGGCAGGCATCCATCAGTCAGTCCTCATTCTCAAAACTTCCTCGCCACAAGCAAACCAAATCCCTCCACGCCACGACCATCCGCCATGTTCATCCCAAAGACTCTGCTCGTGCTCGCCGCCGCCGTCATGGCGCCATCGGCCTTCGCTATCACGCAGCAGACTGAGCCGCTCCTCGGCGAAGCCGAGGTCACCAGCAAGACGGTCTACACGATCGCCAACAAGATGTTCGCCGAGGCCGAGACGATCTGGTGCTCGAAGGGCTGGACCGTCGTCTCCAACTCGAGCGGCATCCTCAACGAGGGCAAGCCAGTCAGCGGTGTCTTTGCTCCAGCGAACGTCACTCTGACCCGTGCCTCGGCAATCGTGAACGCGCCAGCGCAGACGCTCTTCGACTACCTCATCACGCCAAAGGGCTACCAGCTCATCGACCCGACGAGCAACCCGGAGGACTTCTCCAAGCCCCCGCTCGAGACCTTCAGCACGGCCTACTGGCGTGGCTATGGCAAGACCGACAAGAAGCGCCTCGAGATCGCCCGCACGGAGGCCTCGATTGGCCCTGAGGCCGCTCTTCGCGAGTTCGTCGTGTTGAACGCCATCGACGCCAACACGCGCCTCTTCGTGTCCAAGTCAGTGGAGCACAAGGGCGACCCGGGCTGCTCGATCTACGGTCCAGCGTCCTGCAACGCCATCTCGAAGAACCCGGTGCGAGCGCTCAACACGTTCGCCGTGCAGGTGGAGCCGGTCAAGGGTGACGCGACCAAGTGCGTCGTGAAGCTCATCAACTACGCTGACCTGGTGACCCCGGAGATCCCGTTCTACGTGATGAACTCGATCAACTCGCAGTTCCTCGTCGCCATGGTCGGCCGTATGGAGGCCTACTACGCGCCAACCCCGGCCCCAACCACCACTGCCTAAGTATATTATGAAAATGAGCGGCCCGAGCGTAGTCGAAGGACGTGTAGTAACTTCGAAAGACCAGAGTGGACTGACTGGTAGGTTAGGTAGCCAGATAATAAACACTACTGTCTTGGTGCTCGACATCCATCCACAGACATCGAACTACTCGGGCTCGTTTGAACGGTTAGTAGATCCAGACGGCAGTGAAGCTGGACCTGATGAGCTTTGCCGTTGTGGTCCCACGATAAACTTGCTCTGACCGAGTCCAACCTTGGCTGGAACGAGAACCGAGACCCCTATGATTCTCGAGCCCAGACGAGCAGTGCACTGCGAGCATGCCTCCCCAGACGATCTTGATAGGAAAGCCGGATGGCAAGTCGAAACACATTTACGTCATCCACTCTCATTGCGTAATACCAAAACGAGAGTTGCGCTCCCGTGTGTATGCGGTTTAAAGTGGTGGCTTCAACTGCAGACACGCTCTCAGACGGCTCGAAAACCCGCTTTGGTTCCCGTGTAAGCAAGCCAGATACGGCGTTGGACATGCCAAAGAGTAGTGAGTGAGTGCGTGAAATCTCCGAGATGTCCACTGTGCACAGCGGGGCGAGCGTACTGGGCGCGTCGGTGTTGGCGTGATGCGTCTTGATGGGTCTAGCTATTGAAGACACGCGTTCACTCTCTCTCTCTTTGAGAATGCTCTCATATCGATACAGATTTCCATACGAATCTTCGTATAAAGCGCCACATAGAGAGATTTGGCAAGCAAGCACACGCCTCGAAGCGCAACCAGACTTCCAGTCGCAAAAGGGACTTCGTTGATGCTGGATGCGTGTCAACAAGCCTTTATAATGTGATATCCTTGTCAATTTAAGGGTATAAATTGCTAAAAATTTTAGTAATAAGTCTACAAAATTACTTTATAATTGCATACTCCTTCAAAAATAATTGACGAAACCGCTCCATGTCAATCGTGATCTGACATGCGTGCCTTGATAGAAACAGGCCAACACTTCAACGACCACGAGAAAAGATCGTGAGCTTGACACGCGACGACGTGACAGCAGCTGGTCCGCTTTGGACCTCCTCGACATGCGTGGCGGATCCAATTGATCTCTTCGATCCTAACTCGGGATCCCCACAAGCTCACTTTCGCTTTCGCCTCCTTCTTCACCGAGAGTCTACGAGTGCGACCGACCGACCCCACGACCACCCGCAGCATGTTCGTCCCAAAGACTCTGCTCGTGCTCGCCGCCGCTGTCATGGCACCATCGGCCTTCGCCGCTGAGGCTGGCGACGCCTCGCTCTCTGGCTACGTACACAAGCAACCGCTCTTCGGCGAGTTCGAGTGCAACAACAAGACCGCGTACATCATCGCCAACAAGATGTTCGCCGAGGCCGAGACGATCTGGTGCTCGAAGGGCTGGACCGTCGTCTCCAACTCGAGCGGCATCCTCAACGAGGGCACGCTAGTCAGCGGTGTCTTTGCTCCAGCGAACGTGACCATGACTCGCGCTACGGCGATCGTGAACGCGCCAGCGCAGACGCTCTTCGACTACCTCATCACGCCAAAGGGCTACCAGCTCATCGACCCAGGTAGCAACCCGGAGGACTTCTCCAAGGCTCCGCTTGAGAAGTACAACACGACCCACTGGCGCGGTAAGGGCGCGGCCGAGAAGCGTCTTGAGGTCTCCCGCACCGGCGCTGTCATCCAGGGCTTCACTCCACGTGAGTACGTGACACTCAACGCCATCGACGCCAACACACGCCTCTTCGTGTCCAAGTCGGTGCAACACCGCGATGTCCCAGGTTGCTCGATCTACGGTCCAGCGTCCTGCAACGCCATCTCGAAGAACCCGGTGCGAGCGCTCAACACGTTCGCCGTGCAGGTGGAGCCGGTCAAGGGTGACGCGACCAAGTGCGTCGTGAAGCTCATCAACTACGCCGACTTCACCGCGCCGGAGTTCCCCGCGGCGCTTATGAACTCGATCGTCCTGCCTTTCCTCGTCGACATGGTCAACCGCATGGAGGCCTACTACGCGCCGACCACGTCCGCTTAAGTATCCACACGCACCGCGTAGACTGACTGTGTCGAGTGCATGTTCCATGAAGCCCAGCGTCGAATTAATACATGTCCAACGCCGTTGATTGATCACCCTTCGACCCTGTGTGGTTGGTTCCCTGTGTTGCTTGACAGTCTCGCCATGAGAGCTATTTTATTTTCTCAACCTTTGGTTCACTATACCATTTCATTATAGAGGTAAACCATATTTTCAAACGACAGCTCAATCGTGTACGCATATTCAGCAGGCTTTTGAAAGAAACCTGTGTAAATGCGTATACGATTGCCTTTTTAAGGTAAAAAGGAAAGTGCGGCGGCGGGCATGGCGACGAACGCGCAGCAGCAGGAGTTCCAGGAGCGCATCGCGCGCGCGAAGGAGGCCGCACGGCTCGCGTCACTTGCTGCCACGGCACGTGGTCACGCGTCTCTCCTGCATCCCCCTCCGCCGCCACCACAGACACGGCTGTCGTCGCCTGCGATGCAGCAGCTGCGACCGCCGCCACCACCACCACCTCACGCGTTCTTTCCGCAAGCGCAATCGGGTGTGCTCGGATCCGCGCCACCACTGCGACCGCCACTGCAACACATTCCTGCGACTCGCAATCAGATTGCGCAGAGTCTTCCTGTTCCACCTGATGTGATGAACCGCATCGACCGCCTCGTCGAGTTCATCCAGCGCAACGGCGTCGCGTTCGAAGACACGGTGCGACAGCGCGAGCGCGACAACCCGCATTTTGAGTTTCTGAAGCCCGGCGCGCGCTTTCATGACTACTTTCTATGGAAGAAGCGACAGGTCTGCGGTGGTGGTGGTGTTGCTGCTGCGTCTCCGCCGTTTCCTTCGTCGCATGTGCTGGCATCGCCATCGCCGTTCGCTGCGGCTCGTGGTCCAATGGTGCCGCCACCTGCAATAGTGAGGCCGCCGCTCATGACTCAGACACCAGCATCGGTGTCTGCTGACTCGCTGTTGAGCTCCATGTCGGTGGGAGCGATGGCGAGCGTGTGCAAGCTCGCAAGGATGAACGGCCTCGCACCGTACTCGCCGATCCCGCAGGAGATGCTTTGGAACACGGCAGCACTGCCGCTGGTTGAGCCGGCTCGACTGGAGATCCGCATCGCCGAGTTCTATCGCCAGAGTGCTTCCAAGTGAGCTCCGCATCTTCGTAATCTGAGTGCAAGTGGCTGGTACATTCTTCTACTGCTCTGCTGTGTGATTGGCGTGCTCTGTCTAACATTACGCTGTGATGATGGAAAGCATAGAGTTAGCCAATCGCCCACCCAGGTCTGCAAGTGCTTCGTAGACACGACACCAGGTATTTAACCAACAACATTGCTTCTTTTTAACAACCGAGCAATTTCAAAATGCTATTCTTCATGGACTGCTCAACTGCCACGCCACCTCGCGCTCCAGGTTTCTACTTGCGAGTCTACCATCGCTTCCCCCAAATGCGATCTCGTCGTCGCTGCTCTCATCATTTTTCGCGTCGCCGCCAGCATCGTCGCCTGATGAAGAAGACAAGAACTCAAAAGGCTCACCACGCACCTCACAAAGCATCTCGGCAAGCGACTGCTGGCCATACGAGTCACTTGATTGGTTTCCCTGTCTTCTCGGAGACCTGCTTCTGCTCGCAGTCATCGAGAGTCCGACGGTCTCAGTGCCGAAGAACGCCTTTGTTGCAATTTGAACCGCGCCACTAATCGACGCGCTGATCTCGTCGGTCCCCACAATACTCTGGTAGTTGAGCAGCCCGGCACCAGCCTCTGTACTGCGAAGCACCTGCTCGTGGAGCCGCTTGAGACGCGGTGAGATGAATGCGTTTGCTGTCTTTGCGCGTGGTGTAGGCATCGGGATTGGCGTTAGCGACTCGCGCATCTCGGCAATCGTCTTCACCTCTTGACGAAGGGCGTTACGCACAGCTGCACGCGTCGTCATGGGCCGGGCTCTCCACGAGAAATCGACAGGAACACGCGACGGGGCTGACCCCTCAAGATCGCGATAAGAACTCTCCGGCTTTTCGTCTTGCGACTTCTTTTTCGACATCCCAGTCATTCCGGCAAGACCAGGTTTCTTTTTGAGCTCTGTCGTAGTCCCAAGGTCTGCCAGCTCCTTCCCCGAGCTACTTCTGGAGTGAGGAAGCCTCGACTCGTTTTCTTGGACGCCAGGTTGATGTCGCAAGGATGCTGGGCGCGACAGAGCTGAGATCCGATCGCTCTCTTTTGCGATCTCGCTCTGCGAATGTTTGCAGTGTATCCGTGAAAGCTGTGACCGACGTGCTTCGAGCACACTTACCACGAAAGTGTGTGAGCCTCCGCATCGAACCATGGTCGCACCAGTGTCTGAAAGTGCATGTACAATGGTCGGGTACGGCATGATGCGACTGTGCTTCTTGTCTTCATCTGGGATGCCGAGCTGTCCTTCCTCTCCGAAGCCCCACGAGTACAAATGTCCATCTTCGCATAGCGCCATCGAGTGCCACTCGCCAAACGAGAGCTGAGTGACGTGCTTGCCTTGCAGAAGCCGGATCTTTGTGGGTACGCGGCGACTTCGCATCATTCCAGTGCCGAGCTGACCGTGTTGACCACTTCCCCAGAGATACACGTCGCCGTTCATTGCGATGACCCCGCTGTGACTCCCACCGCACGCGATCGCCCTGATAGGGATGTCGTTGAAAGTGGAGATTAGCCCGGGCTCGAGGTACGTCTCGATGTTCCCGTGACCGAGTCGTCCGTCGTCGCCGTTCCCCCACGAGTACACACGCCGTCCGCAGAGCGCCATCGAGTGGTAGAGACCGCATGCGAGCTCAACGTCACCTGTCATCCCAGCATTGCTACTTGTCATGCTTGCAGATGAGCTGTTGCTTCCTGCTGCCAAACTCGTCTGCGGCGCGTACAGTTTGCGGAAAAATGGGACTCGCTCGAAGGTCACGCGGTCTTTCCGGTCCCCAAGTCCGAGTTGACCGGCGATATTGCTCCCGCACGCGAGGACGCTGTTATCGACCATAATGATGAACGAATGGCCCCCACCACAGACGATGCTCCGAACATTCACAAGCTTCTCCACACGAGCCGGGATGCCGCGCGGCTTTGGTGACTTGAAGCCCAACCCCAGTTGGCCGCACGTGTTGTCCCCCCACGCAAACACTTTCCCCTCGGTTGTCATGCACATCGTGTGGTGGCTCCCGCATGCGACGTGCAGGATCGTCGACGTGCCGACTGTCGGGACGCGCAGCGGGATTTTGGAAGAATCGAGGTTGCTGTCGCCTTGTCCGAGTTGACCGCTCGCGCCGAGTCCAAAGCAGTAGATGTTCGAGTAGACGTCGATGACTGCTGAGTGCGCTTTCCCGCTGGCGATCTGCACGGGGTGCAGCCATTTGCACGCAAAGGGTGTGGGCAAGTTCGCGTTCTCTTCGTCGTTGCTGCCCAGTCGCCCGTGCAGCCCGCAACCGAAGGAAAAGAGGAACGTGGCTTCCTTCTGCAGTACCGAGACGAAGACTGACGGGATGACCGTGCTCGAATTGTACAACTCATCGTAGGTCTCGTAAATCTTGTGGTGGATCTGGATCGTGCGGATCTCGGAATTGGCTTCACTGGTGACCACGATTTCGCGCGGCAGCTTCCAGTCCGACGAGGTAACGTTGATCTGCTGCGGACTCACAGTCACACCGCACTTGTTCATGATGACGCAGACATGGATTGTCACGGCTTTGCTCTAGCAGAAGAGAGGTGAAACGGGATCCGTCACTCAGCAACAGTGGACTGAGAACAAGAGTTATAGAGTGACATCCGATTGATCAAGTGCAAGCGAGTACGAAGAGAGTAATGGTGCTTCTGTACCTTGCTGATCGGTCGCAAGAGCTTGAGGCTATAGCGGATCTCACTCCCCTGGCGCAGCCGCACGTACCGCGGATACACGCGGATGAGCATGCGCTTCTTCGGGTAATCGACGCCGTTGTTGCCATCCATGCTGCTATTCTCCTACGCAGCTACTGACGACGTTCCCTTCCCTTGATGATGCTTACAGGAAGCACTATTGTCAACAACGAACACCATCGCCCAACTTGTGCCCAGTTCGAGCTTCCAAGTCCCCGGAGTCTCCCGTTTCAAAAAGCGAAACCAATTTTTAAGAGCGACCCCGCGCGAAGCTATATCAGTGTGGATGCTGTGTCATCTCTCGTCAGACTCCGTTTACGATCATGCGAGATGAACAACACAACAACCTTGCTGTGATTTATCACTTTGTTAAGTCAGGTGGGCCGCCAGCAAGCAGGGTCCGCAGCATAGGCAGAACTGCAGAGCGCTTGCGATTCGCGACTTTGCGCAGATGCACTTGGGAAAGCTTACTGTCATAGAAGACGCTGCCGTGGAACAAGATGAGCTCGTCGCCTTGTTGCGTCCAGATTCGCCAGAGAATTCGACAGGACCACCCGAGCAGCGTGAAGATCCGGCTTAACAAGAACGGAGCGATTTTCACTGCAATCCTGCGTCGACGGACAACCGCGCGGTACATCACTCGGTCACGAACGTCGTACTCCACGCCGAACGTTAGCACGAACATCATGGCAAGCTGCGCGAGAATGAAGACCAGCACGACGGGGGATGCAAACTGCACGCGGAATCGCCACTAGCGCTTTGTACTTGAAGCCAGCGCATCGATACCGTTAAGCTTGTCGTGGTGCGGCTCGCTCGTGAGAAAGTGATCAACGGTCCATTGGGGCGTGGTGATCAGTTGAGGAGTACGTACGTACAAGACGAGCGACACCAAATTGCTAAACTTAGCTGTTGGTCATTGATACAGACTGCCAGACATCCCAAGAAGAATCCCCCAACTCGCTTTCATCTCGGGGTTATGTGATGAAAGCGGTCGATCAGTCACCAAGCGAAACGGATAGACCCTCAGCGTCGGACACATACCCTGAAACAACTCACGAATTCGATAGTCTTTATCCCCATTGCCGCTCTGCAAGTACGAGCAGGTAGGAGATCACTGCTGCTCAGCCACGAACCGGAGCGTCCTTGCTCTTGCCAACGTCAGTCTCATTCGTATCGTCCGGGGTGGGCTGGCTGGTGGTGGGAGCACCATTCTCAACGAACGCATGTTACCTTCGAAGGAAATTATCCCCTGCACGATGATGAGCTCGTCGCCGCGGTGTCTTGTGATGCGCCAGAGGACTCGACATGACCAGCTGATGAGGATCACCAAGCGGGTCAGCAGCAGCGGTACCATGCGGAATTGGATCGCGTGTCCCACAGCTTTACGTCGTAGACGCTCCGGTCCTGAAGATCGACGCCGGCGTCGAATACAAGACAGGCGACGACGATGATTTGCGTCATGATGAAGAGTACGACTACGACGGCGGCGAGCCACATGTGAATGCCCCACTGGCGCTTCATCACTGATGTAACGGCGTCAATTGTCAGCACCCAGTGCATCCATAGCAAACTCGCGCCGACGCCCCAGCAGCGGTGATCCCAATACAGGAGATCGCACAGGCTCAGGTGCGCAAACGTGATCTGGAGCGATAGGAACACGAAGTCGAATGAGAGCAGGATGTGTCGCAGCAGCTGGCGCTGGCAGATCGCGAGGGAGATTCCTGAGAAGACCCCTGTAGCCACTAATGAGCCGACTCCCATCACATACAGTGTGCTACCACCTTGCGACTGGAGAAACACGCAGCAGGTGAGGCACAGTCCTGTGAGGGCGACCACCAGCAACACCACGCGTATCGAAAGCGGCAGCCTGACGCCAATAGGGACAGTTCGATTGATCGGGAAGACGGTGCTGGTTGCATCGAAAAATTTGCCCGTCGTCACAAGCTTCATCGACACTGGTAGTATCAGCGTGGTGTTCATCGTCGATTTCGCTCGCACAAGCCCAGGAGATGATGCAGTCGAAGGGTTCTGAACGCGAACGAGCTTGACTTTCGCTCGATGGCTGACGCACTGGACTAGTTTGGACTCGAAGTCTAACTTCTTGATCGCTTCGCGTTGTCGGTACATGTTTCGGTACATGATGAGAGCGATCGTACTCCAGCCATTCGTTAGTGCAGTCTCCGCAGCCATTGCTCGCGTGTGAGATGGGAAGAGCACGAACGAGTGCGTATCGTCCAGGATCCCAAACCCAATGAGCACGAGCAGCATCGTGATGAAGCTCGCGGCTGGGAGCGACGTGAATACGAAGTGTCGACTCCTCGTGATGTTGGCGTCGACGAAGATGCTGCTCTGGATGCTGAGGTAGAAGACTGGGATGAAAAGCACGCGCAGGTCCGAAAAGTAGATACCCAGCAGTACCAACGAGGCCGTGTTGACTATCGAGAAGAACCAAATTTCGTACGTCCCGAGCAGCAAGTTCACGATATCAGCACGGAGCAGTAAGATGCTCGAAAAAGAGCCCCACAGGCCCACTAGTGCGGCACTGGTAGAGATCCATTGTCCGACTCGCGCGTTCGTGGAGTACGCGAAGAAGGAAAGGACGATGGCGACGCAGTAGCTGATTAGGATCATTGTCTGGTATCGCTTGATGAGGGACGTCCACGCCTTGCCAAAGCGCTCGCTGAACCACACAGAGCGAATGGACTTTGACATGTCGATGACCGGCAGTGAGGCACTCTCGACGATCACGTAGACGAATTACTCAACACTGGCAACAGCGTGTAAACTTGGGACGGACGGCACGATCATGATGATGGCGGCGGTGGTGGTGGTGAAGGCATCGAATGAATGAATGAGAGCGTCGTGGCCGAAGAGCGCAGAGATGACCTCAGCCTGAGAGAAAGATAAGTTTACCGCACAGTCAGCCCGACCATTTCTGTTCTTCGAGCTATTTCTGCTGACAGGAGTCACGTGTCTGAGAATTCAGCACTAACCGAAAACGGATGAGCATCACCACATCGACGTTATGTCAATGGACCGTGAGAGCTTCAATTCTCTGTGAGGCAAGTATCGCTCACTTCGCTTTCAATTTCATTCTTGCACTTGTGAACATGAATTATCGAGCAAAGATGCGCTTCTTCACGGCCGCTCTTCCAAACTCCGTCATGTACGTCGACTTGGCACGGAAGGCCATCGGCTCGGGAGGGTACCGCGGGTACATCAGCAGTGGGTTCGCGGTGCTTTGAAGGTGTGATGAGATCTTCACAGCAGGCGTCTTTGGTTTCTTGAGCACAGGCCGCGTCTTGCCGAATGATCGTTCAGGCTTATAGTCTACCCTGGAGATCGAACGGTTCAGTTCCTTTCGGGCCACGCTCGCTTTGCGGGTCGTCTCGTTACTTGCTACAGACATGACAGCAGCAGCAGCAGATGCAAAAATGGACACGTTGGCGTCAGTTTGACCACTCGACTCCAGTTCGGATGGCTGGAGAACGCGTGCACAGGGTTCTAACTCTGTTTGAATCGCTTCGTCTCTCGTGGCTCGCAGATTCAATGGGTAGCCTTCTTGAGCAGCCGAAGATGCGCGCGTTGCCGCCTCTGCTGATGAGCCTAGGGCATTTGAAGATGCGCCTGCTTTCACAGGGTTCACATGTAAGTGTTCACCAAGAAACTGCCTCGCAGACTCCTTCGCAACACGAAGAGCCGACGAAGCGCTGAGAACATAGCGACGCTCACAGTTTGTACCTGACCCCGCCGCCGCGTCGAGCACTTGTCGAGCTTTCAGGTCGTCAGCAGCTGTCTGGAGTGTGGCGTCAGGGTGGATCCACGCGTTCGCATCGCTGTACGTAGTCCGATAGCGAAGGTTCACTGCCGCGGGCTGCTTGTTTAGTAGCTCCGACTTTGGCTTCTGTGTCTCTGCCGTCATTGAGAAGATCGAAGTCTGCGGCTGAGGAGCAAAGCGCTTCGACGAGACTGTTGGAAGCGCAAACGAAGGCGTCGCTCGAGCTGGTGGCGGCACCGAACCACGACTTCTCGCGTATTGCGAGTCCCAGTGGCGATCAGTTCCAGGTTTGCCGGTACGTCGCTGCTCAGGTACTTCAGAGACGAGCACCGGAGCGGAGTTGACCAACACAGGTGATGATTCCTGGAAGGATACACCGGTCGCTAACCCACCTGAGCTATTGGCGGCGCCGTACCCACCACCAACACTTGATGAAGAACTGGGACCTTGGTAAGCAAGTTTGTTCAGGAACTTGTGCGTTTCCTGACGTAGCTCCTCAATTCTTGCTGCTGCCTCGTGACCCTACATAAAATGAGAAAGCCCAAGTTAGTCTCAAGCTCACCTCAGTTCGTAGCCGTCAATGTAATGAGGAGAGTCCTCATCAAGACACATACATCGCCCGGAGTGCTGTCGTAATGTCGCTTCGTGGCACCACGTTCGCCCTGAAGCACAGCAGGAGTTTCACCGCCAGTACGACCGAAATGACGCTTTCCAGCGATGACAGCTGCTGGCGGTGGCTGCAGTGGCGTTGTCGGGCGCGCTGACAAGAGCTGCGCCTCTGCCTCATAAGCACCGCGTTGGCTCTGCGGCGTTTCGTCGCCAGCATGGCTGAAATGGCGCTTTCCAGCTGCATGAGAGCTCGATGGTGCCGGTGGCAGCGACAACACTGTAGTCGGACACACCGGCAGTACCTGAGTCTGTTTCTGCATTCACGCACCACCCAACGTCAACACAGGCAATCACACACTAGGCGAAGCGCATACGAACTAATTGCTATTGTAAGGTACCACCTACCTGCTGCAGCGTATGCGCTACACCACTGTCGAGGCTGCCGTTGCTGCTGCTGCTGCTGCATTCGTTGGACCAGGCAAAATTCGCCGGCACGTGCACGTGCGTCTTGCTCGCGATCCCCGCGGGCTCATTCGGGTGAGAGGGCCAGTCGGGGAGCCCGTCGTGGTGCTCCGTCTGGTGCTGGTGTTGCTCGGCGAGCATGTCCTGCAACAACAGCAACAGCATACAGGCACGTCACGCAACAGTACAGTAAATGCAGCGTGTTGTAGCTATCATCGTCTCCATACGCACCAGCTGGTCGAGCTTGTGCGACACCTTCCACACGGGATGCCCTTGCTCGTGGTGGGCGTCCATTTTCTAACTGGCAGTCGCGCGCGCCCATTCTCGAAAGCATCTTGAAAGTGTACACCATACACCTTGAAAATGTACACCAATTTGAAATGTACACCAAAATGGAAACTGATCAGCGGCTGCCAAGTCACACAGAAGACTTCCAGAAGTGTAGCCATTTTACATGCTAACAGCTCCAATGGGGGGGGGG